>APFE031655925.1:85977-118685 GCA_000404065.3 Pinus taeda
TTTGTATCATCCAAGAATTATTCATTTGTGTAATGTAAAGGAGGTTTCCCCCTCAAAGAGGTTGAATTCTAAGGCATTTATCTCTCTTTTCTATCTTTTTGTGAGTTGGTTTCATAACACATGTATTTCTTTTGTACCATGGCATGGTTTTTCCAGGTGTGACAATATTTTCAGCCTAGCCTTGCCATTTCCTGATAGCTTTGATGAGATGGGTCTTCTCATTCAGTTTATGTGGGATGGTCAGATTGGATTCGAAACTGAGTGGGGTGGATCTCTGAATTGACAAACACATGGTGGTAGTGGTCCCTAAACCAGACTAAGGATGCACGAAGCCACTGTCCTAGTAACCCCTGAACCAAACTATGGGTTGCAGTAAAGCCAGATTGTGTGCCTCAGTGGGCCTAAGTATCCTTGTCGATGAATGGCGAGATATACAGTAAAGCCACGAAGTGGATTTTCTCTTTGTTGGGCCTAGTGATTCCAGGATAGAATGTGTGGTAAAGACTAGAGAGCATATCTTGGTGTAGGGCCTAGTGATCCTTGGATCAGACTGCGGATACATGATAAAGCTTGAGAGACTAGGAGGCACTTAAATTCCTCACAGTATAGGCGGAGAACTCTGGTGGCATCCACATTGATTGGTGTTTTTGATGTGTTCTATGAGTCCCACATTCATGCTTGGAAATGGCACGGGGGTGATTGGCTGAAGAGAGACTTGGCTCAGCTAATCTATGGTCGAGTGGAATGTGGTAGTCCCATCTCTGGTCGGTTCATTGCATTGATTAACGTGAAATTCATTCCATTGATTTTCATGTGTAAATGTATTGGTGTATATATGGATTTTGATGGTTGATATGTTTATTGTAATTGTGTTCCTATTATGTTGGTTATATGTTCATTTTATGGTAGTAGTTATGTTTGGCTCTCATCATATTTTTACTTGTATTTGAATGGATATTGTATCTATGAACTAATAAGTGATAAGGCAAAAAATGACATGAGGAAACAATGGTTCATGGCGATTCTCAGGTAAGTAAGAGATCCCTACACTTAACTTTGTTATTTACACCTATAGGTTATATATTGATGATATGTTTGATGAAATGCCTGTCATGGCTAGTAGGGATCTAGTTAAGGCCTTGATCAACTACTTACTTTTGCATCATTGTTTCCTTGTACTTTACTTAATTATGAGCTTTCATTCCATTGTAGGTAGTGGCCTGGCCTCTGGGCCTGAAAACGTGGCTCAAATCCTAGAGTCACTGGCACGGAAATGGCAAGTTTGGACCACAATCGCTGGCAGGTAGGATTATGAGAGCGAATTTAGGTCTGTGGTCGCTCCCTTGCCCATAGCATGAGAGTGGCTGAGCCTTAAATTGTCTAGAACAACAATGGGACCTAGGGACAGACTGTCTGAGTGGTTGACTTATCTCTTGAGGGTTTTGTTGATGGTGTTGGATGGCTACATGTGATGTTCTATCGATTCCACTTCCTTAAGGTTACATAGGAGGTCGAATATGATCTTAGTAGCCTCTCATCTCATGTTTAACCCAGTTGGCATGGTTACTTGGGTGGATGTGGGAGGAGGGTGTTACATAGTGGTATCAGAGCATGGTTGCGCTCTCCCTGGGCTGCGTGTTGATCATGCTTTCATGTTGGTTGCATATGTGTTCCTTATGCATGTAGTCCATGTGCTTGTTGCATTTTCCTGGTGTTGATCATGGTCGTAGTGATGTCGCCATGTGAAGGTTCAAGGTGTTGTCGTGGTGTATGTCTTCATGTGTGTATGGTTGATTATGCATTGTTATGCTCATCAGTGTTCACATGTTATCAAATGCACGTGACGTGGTTGTTCTTGTCATGCATGAGATCATGGTTTGTGTAGTTTATATGGTCATGCATTGATTACTAGACTCTATCTAGAATGATGTGAATATGGTTTGGTACTCATTTGTTTTATGTCTATATACAGTTGTTATGCATGTATGGTCTTAGTTATAGTTTGAATAGTAGATCAAACATGCCTTGTGAAGTCATTGTATGAAATTTAGGTCATCATGGTGCTATTGGTATGTTATGATGCTAATGTGTTGAATGAGGTAAAGCAGGAGGTACAAATCATCAAAGTGAAGTTACAGTATTGAACCTCAAGATGAGAGCATGTCGTCATATAGGTTTGTATGTTGGGCATGCAGGTATGTAGGTTAAGGATTGTTATATGCATTAGGGTTATATACATTAGGTTATGTACATTTCTTTTAATCTTATGGTTATGTACCTGATAGATGATAATTGATTAGCATAGTCATATGCACATGAGTCTGATAGTCAAGAATGATAGTAACATGTGGTTGTAAGCATTGCTATTGTTGGTTAGGTTAGATAACTTTATGATTATTTTATATGATATGTTGTTGATGAGTATGTTATAGGTTAACTTGTTGTTGCTATATGACAATTAACTTGATGATTAGGGTTATTTCATTGAGATATTGATGTTGTAATTTCGGTTGGTCATATGCATGATGGTTATGTTCATTGCATTAAATATCTTAATGCTATATGTATTCTGTTAGTCTAGTTTGGCCTATGCAAATGGTTATGGTTGCGATATTCAGGTATGAGCCTACATATTTGTGATATGGTGTTGTACTAATCTAGATTGATCATACATATGTGATTGTTATGCATGAATGACAAATGCTTATGAGCTTATGACGTGAATATGTTAGTTAGTTATTGTTATGGATATCCTGATTTATGTTTGAGTTGATATGTTGTGAAGTTGTATCGTGCTAACCTAGCTTTATTGTGTAGACAAAATAACCTCCCTTGATATACACTAAGGTATGAGTTTTCTTATGTCGTGTATTTGGTGCTTGGTTGTTTGATTGTGACCTCTATTTGGTTTTTGAGTGTTTGGTGCCTAGTTGATTTATTTAACGTGGTATGTTTGCAAGTTGGTTGAATGTTTGATGAATTTCATAATATGAGTATGCGTTCCAATGATCTTGCTTTAAGATGGTTTTACTAACACATACGTGTTGAGACAGTTGATATGTACTTGAGTGTAGTAGGTGATAGTTGTACCATTATGTCTAATGACTATGAGTTGAATATGGATTATGACATGATTGCTTGTAAAAGTTGATCTCAAATTGATAGATACGATTGTCTGGATATTTGGAACATGTGGTTGACATGTGTGAGCAGGTGCAGTAAACATGCTTGGTATTAGTGTGACAAGGTAATAATTGATGTGTTTATGTAACTAACAGTTGGGTGACGTGATAGTATATAGTAAGACTCAATTGCAATGGGGTAAAGGTAAAAGAAAGGAATCAGGTAAGAATTCCTTTGGCTATGTTGGAAACCCTAATTCCAAACGAACGAGTGCTTTGCATACATAGAATCTTCTTAATCTTGATTTTATTTGACATTATGTGGATATGTGTTATATTCATGAAAATGTACTTGACAAGTATATTAGCTAGTCTTTAGTTATAGGTGGATATGTCAAAGGATTGGAGTCCCTTGAGAGATGGCTTGGATGTGTTCAATTGCAAGCAATGTGCTTGGTAGAACAAGATAAGGTAACTGACATATTGTTATATTTATTTATACACTGACAGTTATGTGTTTATGGAAATATGATGTAGGGGACAACATGGCAAAAAGAGGTTGCATTGGAATCTCGAAGAACACTTGGGTCAAGTTTTCCTTGGAAACCACGGGGATTGAGTCATGGTGTTTGTTGTTAGTCTTGTGCTTTTGGTCTTTTTTTTACTTGCTCACACTTGATTTGCAACTTTATTTATGTCTAGAGTATGTACATGCCACTTTGTTTGCGGAGCCGTGTTGTTATTAGTTTCCCATGTTTTCTTGTTGTTGTTTTTTCCGTTCTTGCCTTTTATGTTTTGAGTCTAGGGAATTGGTTGGGAAAGAGGAAAATTTGATGGAGCTCGGGGAGAGATGTGTGGTACTCAATAGGTAATGTAAGACATAGATGAAGCTCATTGTATGAGTAACCGTAGTGGAAGGAAAAGCTATGGCAGTTAGGTGGACTAGTTGGGTCCATTGGGGTAAATGGATGATGACAAAACAATCATGGGAAAGGTAATCAAGAAAAGTTAAAGTAAATGGATCTGATGTGTCAGATGCCTTGGTTATGTTGGGACTATTGTTCCCAATATTGCACATGTGTTGCATGAATAAAGGAAGTTATCTTAACCTTGACCTTATAATATCTGGAAATTTTGTTGTGATCATGATTATGTTGATGTTTATATATGTACACATGTAGGTGTGTATGTATGTCATGACAGGGTGATCATGAATCGTGATTATTTTATGTTAATGTTTATATGTACATATGTATGTATGTATGATGTTGACTGACAAGATCATTATTATTTTAGGATGTATGTCATGTGTACATGTATCTATGTCACGGTCTAACAGGGTCATCAGGAATCATTCTTGTGGAGGAATGATTGCTTACACATGCAAATGACATGAAGAGGTTCCTAGTCTATGAGGAATCAAACGGGAAGAGTAGTCATGACCAATATATAAGGTCAGTATCATGAGAATATGAATTTATATTGTATGCTTGTATTATGCCTATGCTTATGTTAGGAACAGGTTATACTGAGGGATACTTCAACAAAGGGAAATCAGTGTGGCCTACGACATGCTAGGACAAGCATGGATAAAACACTAGAAGCAAGGTTGTTTGGTAAAGAGTCAGTGTGGTTTTGGATGTGTTGTAGGACTATTGTGCATATGTCGTATGTGTTGTACTTGTTGCACCTGTGATGTTGTGTGCATGTAGTGTGGTGTATATTTAGTGTGTGTACATGTTGATTATGTAATGTTATGTACATGGTGTAGTACAGATAGTGTTGTATAAATGTTTCATATTCAATGTTGGGTATAAATGGCATTATGTACATGTGGATATGAGGTAATGCGTACATATTAGACTCTGTGCATGATGGATATGCAATGTTGTGTGCATATGACGTTGTGTACATGTGGATATGCAGTGTTGTATACAAATGATGCTATGTACATGTTGGAAATGCAGTGTTGTATACAGATGATGCTATGTACATGTTGGAAATGCAGTGTTATGTACAAGTGGTGTTGCGTGCATGTTATACATGGGGTGTGGTGTGCATGATTGTAAAAGTGGTGTTGTGTGCATGTGGTGTTGTGTACATGTTGTACAAGTGTGTACATGTTGTACAAGTGGCGCTGTGTACATGTGGTGTCGCATACATGTTGTGTGTGGGGTACTATGTACATGTGGTACACGTTGTACAATGGTGCAGTGTACATATGGCATTGTGTACATGTTGTGTAGGTGGTGTCGTGTACATGTGATGTTGTGCGCACGTTGTGCAGGTGGTGCTTGGTACATGTGGTACTGGTGTACGTGTGGGATTGAGTGCATGTCATACATGATGTGTTGCAGGCATGCGGTACTATGTATGTGCATTGTGTAGTCATCGTATCATAACATATGCATTCATCGTGTTGCACTCTAGACACATATTTGTGTTATGATGTACATAAGGTGTAGGAGTATGTATTGTGTTGTACACCAGATGTAGGCATATATATTGTGTTGTGTTGTACATCAGGTATAGGTGCATGAGTTGTGTTGTATACCGGGTGTACGTGTATGCATTTTGTGGTGTCGCACGTTGTGTGCAAATGAATGTCTTCTAGTGTACATTATGCATGTATACATACGTACTCTGGATGTAGGTGTATGTGTTGTATGTCAGGTATAGGTGCATGTGTTCCATGGTGTTGTATGGCATCTGTGGTTGTATGTGTGTGATGCACACTATGCATATGTGTACCTGGTAGGTGGTTGTTGGGTGTGGCAACCGATTCGATGTGTGTAAAAAAGCATAAAGAAAGAAGTAAGGATCGATGAAGGCTAAGTATCAGTATTGAATTTCAGTTTTACTATGCATATGATTGATGATTTTGGTCTATGATGATTACATGTGATCTATGATTCTAGTTTATGGTGGTTACATGTGATTTATGATTTTGATCTATGATGGTTATGTTTTGAGCTAACCTGATGTGATGTTTTTATACATGATGCTAGTTTGACTTGTCGTGACATGAAGTAAACAGAATTGCAAGTGTACCTTATTGACGAGCTACTAATGAGATATGATTTGAAGTTATTTCAATTTATTTTGAATCTAATGGAAGATATGTGATTGGTACAGGAAGCATGGAAATTACTGGTTGGGTCGTGAAAATCAACTGCAAGAATCAACATCAGCAATATGTTGGTAAAGCACTTCAGGAACAAGGCCATTGTAGGACATTTGTACCCAACTGTGTCCATTGATTTCCATGAGCATTCTATGACTGGTATGATGGTTTTGAGGTAGGTATATGCCTTGGTTTTTGTATCTTCCGATGCGAGGAAGCCTTGCCAAGGGATGGACTGCCTAGGATGGGGGGTGCCAACAAAACTTAGAAGGTGAGTGACTGCACGGAAGTGTTGACCGGATTGCCTGAGGGACTGTGTAGTAGAGAAGGGAATGTCGAGGATGGATTTGTTTTGGTCATGAGCATTGCCAGATGGAACCATATGCACATTGGGTGTGCACCCTAGAACAATGAGTCGGTAATTGCTCACTCAGAGGACAAGTGGTGCGGGATTGCAACACTAGACATTAGATGTAGCTTTGACTGTGGCAATAGATTCTGGACTTCCTAGGAAGGAGTTGAATCTTGGTACTACTTTGAGGGTGGAGGTGTGAGCCTATGAATTCCCTTGTTGATTGATGCAGGCATCATATTCTCTTATTTAGTTGGTTTAGCAAATGTTTATATGTGGTTATTGTAAATACCATAATGAGCTGTATTATAAAGCTCCAGTATGCGGTTTGGTTGTTATCTGGTCATCTTGTTATGCTTTAGCAACGTTCATTGTAAATACTGCTACGTTCTATGTTATAAAGCTCCATGGGCAGTATGTTTTGTTTTCATCAATCTTGTTGGTTATAGGTGTCATTGAACACGGAGGACGGTGTTCCCCTAAGGGGAAGCATTTTGTAACAACCTTGGTGAAAATTCCATGTAAAAATATATAAATACCACAGATGATGGGACATGTATTCCAAGCTAAATGTTGGACAAGAAATCCTAATGTGTGTTCATTTGGTTGTTTATGGCTAAGGAAATTGGCAAAGGCTATGGCTAAGTTATTAAAGAGGAAAAAATGTATTTTGACACACTTATTTATGAAGATAATGGGAATTGGGAGAAAAAGGAGGTTAAAGGTCACATGTTGCATGTGAGGAGGAAAATGAAGGAAAATAATGGACAATGAAGAAAATAGAAGCCTCATTAATAAAAAGGCTTCTGAGGTTAGTGGGCAATGCTTGGTTAGTTTAGCTTTGGAGCTCTCTCATTATTCTCTCTCTCTCTCATACTCTTGGAAACTTAGAGTTTTCTTGGAACACTTTGGCATTAGAGCAAGAAAGGCAAAGAAGGCAAGAGGAAGCAAAGATCAAGCAAGGAAAGGTAGGATCAAGCAACTACAACTTGCTTCACTGCAGGTATCAACTTACATGTGTATTTTCCTTGCTAGATTTGGCATGCATGGGATTGCATGTGTTTCTTTTGTACCATGGCACGGGTTTTGCTAGGTGTGACAGTATTTTCAACCTACCCTTGCCATTTCCTAATAGCTTTGATGAGTTGGGTTCTCTTACGTAGTTTATGTGGGATGACCGGATTGGATTTGAAACTGGGTGGGGTGGATCTCTAAATTGACAAACACATGGTGGTAGTGGTCCCTGAACCAGACTAAGGATGCACGAAGCCACTGGCCTAGTAACCCCTGAACCAGACTGTGGGTTGCGGTAAAGCCAGATTGTGTGCCTCGGTGGGCCTAAGAAGCCTTGTCGGTGAATGGCGGGATATATGGTAAAGGCAAGAGGTAGATTTTCTATTTGTTGGGCATAGTGATTCCAGGATGGAATGCACGGTAAATTTGGAGAGTGTGTCTCAGTGTAGGGCCTAATGATCCTTGGATCGGACTGCGGATGCACGGTAAAGCATTAGAGACTAGAAGGCACTCAAATTCCTCACGCTCTAGGCAGAGAACTTCGGTGGCATCCACGTTGATTGGTGTTTTTGATGTTTTCTATGAGTCCCACATTCATGCTTGGAATATGGAACGGGGGTGATTGGCTGAAGAGAGACTTGGCTTAGCCAATCTATGGTTGGGAGGAATGTGGTAGTCCCATCTCTGGTCAGTTCATTGCATTGATTAATGAGAAATTCATTCCATTGATTTTAATGTGTGAATATACTGGTGTATATATGGATTTTGATGGTTGATATGTTTATTGTAATTATGTTCCTATTATGCTGGTTATATGTACATTAGGTTATATGTTTGGCTCTCAGCGTGTTTTTACTTGTATTTGAATGGATATTATATCAATGACCTAATAAGTGATAAGGCAACAAATGACACGAGGAAACAATGGTTCATGGTGATTCTGAAATAAGTAAGAGATCCCTACACTTAACTCTGTTATTTACACTTGTAGGTTACATGTTGATGATATGTTTGATGAAATGTCTATCATGGCTAGTAGGGGTTTGGTTCGGGCCTTGATAAAATACTTACTTTTGCATCATTGTTTCCTTGTACTTTACTTAATTCTGATCTTTCATTCCATTCTGGGCAGTGGCCTAGGTTTTGGGCCTTAAAAAGTGCCTCAAATCCCGGAGTTGCTAGTACCAAACTGGTAAGTTTGGACCACAATCGATGGTAGGCGGGCCTATGAGAGCGACTTTAGGTCTCTAGTCACTCCCTTTCCTATACCATGAGAGCCTTAAATTGTCCAAAACAACAGTGGGACCCATGGACAGGTTGCCTACGTGGCTGACTCGTCTTCTAAGGGTTTCTGTTGATGGTGTTGGATGGATGCATGTGATGTTCTGTTGATTCCACTTCCTTAAGGTTACCTAGGGGGTCGAATCTGATCATTGTAGCCTCTCGTCTCATGTTTACCCTAGTTGGCATGGTTACTTGGGTGGATGTGGAAGGAGGGTGTTGCATCTTGGGTGAGGGTAGAGGCAAATTATTGTGCACACGTGGGAGGTGAAGCTTCAGTTATTGAGGATTGTCTTTGCCAGGAGAGTTGGGGGAAACACTTGTAGAGGATATTGCTACTTTTCCGGAGCCGTGGAGGAGGATTTTGTTGGTATCTTTGCAGCTGTATTCTTGAGTAGTCTTGGAGGGCGTAGGGCCTCTTGGAGGTCGATTTTGTGAGGTTGGATTCAAACCAAACCCTTTCTAGGTTTTTGTGGGTTTTTGTCAAGGAGCTTGGGATTAATTTTGCAGCATTTTCTGAACACTAGAGGTGAAGTTTCTTGCAGTCCCTTTCTAGCTAGCAATGCAGTTTTCTCGGCAGTGCAGAGCATTAGAGGAGTAGTCATTTCCAACACTTGAGATCGTTGTATTATCACCTGGGTTCTATCATGCTTTCCATTGAGGCAAACCTAGGTGCATTCCTCCATACTATTGTACTTACTCCATTGATTAATAAAATGGCTCAACTAGTTATACTTCTGGAGTTTTTATGAGCATTTGTTGATTGTTTTAGGATTTCTGTGTTGTATATCATTTTCTATTCAAGTTTGCAACATTACGCCCTTCATGTGCTTCTATTTCATTTTATTCTTCTCAGAAAGTAGAGTATTGGTTCTCCTTAACTTCAATAGCATCTTCAATATTTTCTTTAGGGTCATATTCTAAATACAAGGGAGGTTGTATTTGGTCTTGTTGGTGCTTTCTTTCTCTTTGTAATAATTGCAAAGGGGGTCTCCTATATTGGGGATTGAAGTTTATTTTAAGACTTTATTGGATCCATTGAGGAGGATCCTTATTCTCCAAATCTAGCTTCACTAGTTTATTTGAAAGGTTCCTAATCAACCCATTCATTTCATCTAGTTTCTGCTCTTGGGCATCCCTTATTTGGTATGAGAAGTTGGCTTCTTCTTTTCCCCTTCTCCTACCACGTTCCCCCTTTCCTTTCCACTTGCATGTAGATGCAAAGTTCTCTTTGACCTCTAGAGCATCGATCTGGATCCGATCTAGTGTGCGAGATTTCCTTTCTTTGAGGGTAAACTCAAAATCTAACTCCAATTCCTCCCAAGTGTTGATTAAGTTATTCAGTAGGGTATCAAACCATTTTCTAGTCTCCCCATCTAATGATTGCACAAAGAGTCTCAATACTGCATCAAAGTTCTCTAGATTCAAGTTTTCTACAAATGCATAAAAGACTTCGATGTGTTTTTGGGCTGTGATATCATCTTTCCCAGTGAATCTGGGTAGGAGCATAAGATAATCTTGGGGCATTCCATTCAAAGGCTAATGCAGATTTAGTGGGGCATATCTGTTAAGTAGAAAACCAGGGACAACCATATTTTGTAACAGAGGTTGAAAAAGGTTTTCCGCAGGGCCTGGTTGAGAAGTTAAGTGAAGGCACCGGATAAGATTTGGTGCGAGTTAGTAGTGGGGATTTGAGATGGACTAGTAATGATAATATCTTTGACCTCTTCAACTTCTGGGAAGGTATGATGTGCAAATTCAAGAAGTAAAATCCATGAGGAGGAAAACGTTCTTATGAAAACTCAAAGACTCTGGATGAAGTTTTAGGGTATTTTATTTCAACTTTCTAAGAGCTAGAAGTTGAGGCCTCTGAGGTAAACATGACAGGATCTAGAGTTCTTGGGGTTCTTTCCCTCGTAATTCTCTTGGAGACGATTTTTTCTGGATCAAAGACAATAGGATTTTTCTGCTGCGAGGTATCTGAACGGGTATGAGGCCTCCTAAAAGCCAAGATTATCATCTGAGTACTTTGCTTGGTGAGAGATCTCAACCCATACTTCATTTGCTCACCATACAAAAGGAATGTTCAAAAGTCATACCTAGGAGATTATATTCTATTTCGTTCCTTGACAATGCACCAGAAGATGTTGTCACTCCTAGAGACAACCCCCGGGTTGCGGTGAAGGGTGAGTGCCTAGGACACCTTAAAGTCTCTTGTAGATAATTCATTATTGCTCAAGAAATAAAAATATAAAAAGATTTGTTTATGGTTCAATAATTGTACTCAAAGACTAAGCACATTATACATAGTGACAACATTTTGTTCCAAAGAAGTAAAGTTTAGCCACGGTGGCCTACACACAAACAATGAAGCTACTTTAGATGTTTCAGTATAGGTGAAGACAAATATAAATGAAGAAATTTAGTGCAGAGTGCTAGAGACATAATCTTGTGCACTAAACTTCAGCATAAAATGTGTAGATAAAGGAATTGAAGTTAAAAATTGTGGAGCGTGTTTTAAGGTTGTTAATCTTACATTTACAGATGCCATGTGCCATACCATGACATAGATAAATATGACATACAAGATTGAGTTCCAGTAGCTACAATTACACGATTTCTAAGAGGAAAGAAACACATATGAAAGTGATACACAAAGATAAGAACACATACTTCACATATCGATACTTCACATACATGTCATTGAGCCTCAAAAATTGAAAACTTGTAGAATATTGCAGCCTCTAGAATAGAATATCGAACACTTACAAATGAGTTCATCTTCCCTCTTATAGGGAGAGTCCTAACAAAAAACAATTACAAAATATCTTCTAGTGTGACAGTTTGCTAAACTAATGAGTTGTGCAAGAGTGCCGAAGGCCTAACTGTTCTAATCATTACATACCAACTTGATTCTTTCTTGAAAATAAAATATATACAAATTTGCCAATATCGCTAAGATATGATATGATTTCGGATCAAGAATGATATTCAATGCTGACTCATTTGATATTTCTAGGTGATCCCATGCTTCGCTATCCACTTTTGCCATGATTTTTACAGATTAAGGAGTATCACCAACTTAGGAGGAGAATGAGGCTTGATTTGTGTTTGACTACTAAAGATAGCCTCCTTTAACAATGGTAACGTCTGAGTATATATATTGTTAAGTGATTTCAGAACCAACCAATTGGTGTGAGATTTGACCAGAAAGTGCCAGTTGTATTCGAGATCAATTTTGCGCAATTGGTTAACCCTCTCTGTGAACTTAGTTCCTAGTTCAAGCCAATGCTTAGATAGGCTCTCCAAATATGGCAGGGAATCTCCAAGACAACTGGAAATGAGATTCGACTCAAGCAAGGAATCATTGATGGATTCCACCAGGGTGTTATACATATCTCGTGCATCATCGATAAGCTTTTTAACTGATTTTATATATGCTTTCCATTTTTTGAGGATATTTGATTTATGCATTGCATCAATTTGTAGGAAAGTCAATTTTCTCCCCTTGGCACTATCTTTCCATCCTAACATTTCATGAGAGTCCTCCTTAACTTCATCAAAATACAAAATCATCTCTACTAGCTTGTCGGTCAAAGTATTCCTAGCCTGCATTGTTTCCGAATCAAATTCAACTTCTCATAGAACAATTGTTGCTGCCTCTATAGCCATTCATTTAAGTCACGGGTCTCCTACCTAAAGTCCTTCAGCTGAAGGGCCCCCCCTTGTGATTGCTTTATCTTTTGTTGGGACCCTTGGAGTTGTTTATCCTTGGGCCTAATTTCCCATGTATGTTGAATTTGAAGGGAGTCAAGCTATTTCTGCAGACGTGCTAGTGTAGACTCTCTTTGACCTAGTTGGGCTTGCCATCGTGCCCCCATTTGTTCCTCCTTGTCAATGAGTGCCTGTTCTAGGGAGGTATTCTTCTCTTTCTTTTCCCTCGGTAATTCTCGAACTTCCATGGATTTATCCATGGTGGCTAAAGCATACGTCCCTGTGAACTGAGCTAATTTTCCATGTTCCTCAGTAGGGGCAACTGAAGCACCTTTCCAGAGTACTTCAAGGGGAAAAATTTGAGAGGTTTTCCCTATAACTATGGCCTGGGATTCATTTATCTTTCTCTTCTTCCTCCCCCTTTTTGACACTACATTGTGCACAGGGCTGTAAAAAAATATCCAGTGGGGGAATCTCTTCAATGTCAAGGAAGATCTTTGAACTAGGATTTACTAGGATAATCTCTACTTTAGGTCGTGTTACTATTGGTGCTTTCTCGGCTGTGGATTATTCTAGCTTGCTGAGAAAGTGGAGTATGGAACAGGGTTTGCTGTTGGAAAATAATTTCTCCCTCCCAACCTTCTTTCCCTTTCCCCCCTTGCTTAGATTGCTTCAAGACCTAGTTAAAATGGTCCCATTTTTGCTCCATGTTTGGGTCTACTGTATGTGTCTATCCTCCAGGTTTTGAAGAGCCAGTTACCGCTACTTGTTGTTGTGGAGGAGTGATCACCGGTTGGGAGGAACTCCCTTGTTGAGTAGATGTCGGGTATCCTTTAGAGACATTTTTCCTTGTAGAGGGGATTGCAACAAATTCAGTGGCAGAGGGGCCAATATTGCATCTCTGAAGGCGAGGAACTCCTCTAGCTCATGGACCAATAACTCCTTATTCACCCTTTCCAGAACCAACCCAGAGGAAGTTACGTGAGAAAACAAGTCATTAAGCGTGTTCTCTTAGTGGGGGAATTTTCTGACACTGGAGTTTAGGGCCATCTTATTTGCTACCCCTTTTGGGTCATTGAGCTTGTTTGAAATGGTGGCTAAATTCAATGCTTCAATAGGCAGGAGATCCTTTTCGGCATGCCCATAATTGACCAAAGAGAAAATCTTGAAAAGAAGAAAGAATTGAGGCCAAACTTTCTTATTGGATTTTTTCAATGCCTTGGTAATTCCATGGCCAACTGTTTGATATGCTACCTCTCTGCATATTAGCTTGTTTGGAACGTAGAATGGTAAAACATGTGGGGGCACATGGCTGCTTAAGACTCTGATATACGTGAAATACTCCTCATTGGACCAGTTACCAATCCTCCTAATATTCTCCATAGCTTGCTAAAACATTCTGGGGGCCTTGGTTTCAAATATAATCTCATAAATTGGAATAATAACATTGTGGCAAATTTGATAGAAATGACCAAAATAATTGGTCTCCCAAAGTACCTTGTGGTAGATTTGAATTGGTGTGGGGTTAGAGATAGTCCACTTCCATCCCATGGTTGGGAAATTATGGGAATAACATAGTGAGTCCATGACATATGCTAACATGTAGAACATAGGGATTTTGTTCTCCAAGACACTACAAGAGGAGCGAAAAGCTAGAATGTGTTTGGCTAGATTATTGGATAATATGGTGGCCCAATCGAAGATGTGTCCCTAAGAGGCCCCATTAATAAGAGGGACCCCATCTTCAGGGAATTTAGAGATGTTGGGGTATGCATGTAGCCTGCAAAGCACGGAAGCTACTTGAGTGAAAGGAGAAGCTAGTGAGTCTATGGAGTACTTACCCTCTTGTTGATTCTTGTGTTTGTTCGGGTCACTCCTCCACTCCTTAATTAACTCAGCTAGATCTCCATACTTCTTACAGAAGCCCACCACATACGTTTTGTCAGAGACATATTGAGGGCTTGGAAACTGGTACATCTCCTGAAATGCATTTGTTGTGAACGATCCAATCGTCATGCCATTTTTAGTATGGAACTTCCTGTCTGTGATATCCATTGTTTTAATAACCCATCTGACCATGTCTATGTAGGGCATCATCTGAGGTCTTGCTCCAATCCTGTGCAAGAAAGAATTGGCTGCGTCCTGTGGGGTTGCCTCTGAGGTGGGGGTTTGATCATCGACAACCATTGTCCCGACGGTCACTTGTGGACCTTAATCTTCAAAATACCTATAGATTGCCTCCCACGAGGACTGCCCTAATTCCCTGGTGCATACCATGTTCGAAAATAATCCTGCCCTGGGCAATTTTTCATAGATGGTTTCTTTAAATGGGTTGGTGGGTTACTGCACAAGCGTTTTCAACTTCCCCTTGGCTTTCTTCATATCTTCTTGATAAGGGTGGTGGAGGATTTCTTGGTGAGTTGAGAGGATAAAATGTTGTGAGTGCACGAAGTTTTTCACTATGGTGAGCAATTGATCAAAGGTAGATGTAAATAAATGGAAGGGATTGACATAGAACGGGTGTAAATAAACGATTTAAAGTGCAATGCTAGGCGCTCAAGGTGTAATAGTCAGTTCGAGGGGATTTTAGGTCGGTAACATGCAGAGATGGCGTGGGGGAGACACATGGTAGAGCTGGGTTGGGTGGAGGACAAGGGAGGAAGGAGATATATCAACTTATTTTCGCTCTCAATTGCCATGCTCGCTTGATAACGGTCCCAGCGATGGACGGGGTCGCCACGCTTACCTAACAGGTGGAAGGTCCTTATCTCCCAACGGGGTGCCTAGGTGGAGTTGGAGGTAAGGCTCACCCCCTGGAATCAATCACAACTGTTGATATGTAAATATTACTTTGTTGACTCTGACTTTCTTGGGGCCAATGTTGACTTAACCGTTGCACTTGTTCACTCGTCAGAGCTCCTTTTAGGTGAGGTTGCTTTGAGATGGGCGGTGATCCTCTTCATAGGTAGCTGCCACTTAATCATTTATATCTAAGACACGTGGAAGGTTCACTGCCACTTGACGACTCATGTATGTTGAGAACGATGTTAGTTACCACTGAGTTGGAACCCGGATGCTCTAGCACCTTGGCCCCTTGGTGCTTGGAAGTCCAAGTCCTTTAAGAATGCAATTAGAAATTGTTACGGGGCTCTTGGCCTTCTAGGGTACACTGTCGGGATGACATCATGCCGACGTTAACCGAGCCATGTGTTGACCTTTGATTGATCCATGTGTCATCCATATTTGGGCCCTTTGGGTACATGGAAACTCCGAAACTGCGTGCCATGTGTCCCCCTCCCAATGAGTGATTGCTGGCGCCATCTTTGCCCATTAGCACGTTGCCACCTATTCAATTGAAAGAGAGAGAAGGGTCCCTAGTCCCTCGGTGTGCGCAACTCCTCTGTAAATGGTTTAATCCCAAATCCTTCAAGAATAGATTTAGCAAAATGTCACAATGATCCGAGATTGCGGGGTCTAGGCCTCGAATTTTTGTTATGAGATTCCATCAATAGACGACCCAGGCTCCGACAACGGATTAATTTTTGGTCTCTAGTCCCTATAGCTTCTCACAATTGATTTTATGACGAGTCGCGAGATTCCGGGGTTTTGAGTCTCATAGGCTTCGCTTTAACTATTCTTATCTTTTTTTATCCGAGTGGGTAATTTGAGACTTCTTTATATCGTTGGAGAGCAATTCTTGATTGAGTGGGTTCGAGATGGCCTTTGATCTTATCCCCCGTTCTGAAAATGGGTCTAATCTTTGCTACGCTTTGCATTGGAATCCTCCAATTTTCAAAATTTAAGAAAAACAAAAAGAGAGTAAAAGAGAGCCTTGGTTGCTTTACAGAATGAAACCCTCAAAATCCAATCAGCCTAGCGAGATTTGACTTAAAATTGATGGACATGGGGTGGGTGGGCTTTGATATGCTTATTTATGCATGAGTTACAAGATCATTTAATATAATCTCTCTAAGTACAACCATACGTTTGACCATTACCTCAAGATGTCCTCATTGCTTTGAGTTAGGCCCTCATGAAATTGAACCTTTCCTAACAATGAAAAACTCCTTTCCCATTAGGTCTAACCCCTTCAATAGTTCATCTTTGCATTTCTATTTAAGTTACACAACCAACAAATTTAACTAACAAATTGCTAATTTAAAGTTATTAACATTTTAATGCAAACTATAATACTTAATAATAAATTATTTTATAAGATTATTATTACACATTTTAAATTAAAAAAATATTATTTTAAAACACATTAACCATTTAAGATATTTAGCCTCTATATTACTATGTAATAAGCATAAAATCGAAAATTTTAATCCTACAAAGTATTACTATATATGCGTATAAATTACAATTTGAAATAAGAAAAAAGATATAAACAAGTGAGATGAAAAATAAAGTTGAAAAAAGAGATGAACAAGTGAGATGAAAAATAAAGTTGCTTATTCGGACATATTTTGTATGGTGGGTATAATTGTTTTGACAAAAAGATTATACCCATTTTACATATTTTACAAAATGTGTGAAGAATAAGCAACTTTATTTTTCATCTAACTTGTTCATATCTTTTTCTTTCAAATTGTAATGCATAGGGAGTTAAGAAGTGATGTACTTGTCATGATGTCATGAGGTAGGATTTTTATCCATTTTATGTAGAGTTCAATATACTACAGGTTATCATTCTGATCAGATCTCATTCAACTAAAAGCGAATGTACAGAGTAATAATTGTTAAATCTGAAACTCGAACTCACACACTGATGCACGGAGAACGCAGTCTTACAAACAAAGAAATAGAGATTTGAACCTTTAATGTATCGTCAGCCCATTATATTATAACGTGAGCTCCACTCTAAGTGAAGACCGAATTTAGCAGTGGAGTGGACATGGGAAGACGCAGAGTGTTGGTACTGCTGAAGCGAAGTGCATTGGATCTGTACACCAATCTCCACAAAGATCCCAATATCACATCCCTTGTCCGCTTTGATCATCAGGTAAGTATGATGTAGTCTTTTCTCTTCCAATGGCTGGGCGTAAGCCTTCACACCTGCAAACCCCCTATTTTTGGGGTGGCTGTTTGTTTTAGTTTTAGTTGGAATTGAGTGGCTTCAAGGGCATTGTTACGTGCTTGACGCTTTTAACTCAATTGTTTTCAAGTATTAACAATCTTTAGACTTTATGCCATGCACAATTGATTGGTGCCGTGCTTGACTCTTTTAACTCAATTTTTTTCAAGTATTAACAGTCTTTAGACTTTATGCCATGGACAATTGTTTGGTGCCATGCTTGACGCACCCCCCATCCCCTAAAACCCTAAACTCTCCCAGCTGCATTTTCATCATTGATTGAATTCCATGGGCCTTCTGAAATTTTAGTGTGATGAAATCTCAACAAAGCATAATGGATCCGTGGGTTCTGATCTACTTCTAGGAAAAGGCTTTCATAAAATTGACAAGCATTTTAATCACGTTGATGACATGCTTGGGATTATTCCAAAACCATACGTAAAACATCGGTACCCTGCAAGCGTGATGTACAGTGGTCAGTGTACATTACATGCTTATGAGATGCAGTCTAAGGGCAACTCTTAGTGTTCTCACAGTTTCTATCAATTGCACAAGTGCAGGGGTACTAGCAGGTAGTCTACACGTTGATTTGGCAGAGGTTTAAAACTTGTTATTGAAAATAATCTATTTGAACTAACAATTCTGGCGTAATTACCAAAAGAAGCAACTGATTGCCTTTGAAAAGTTCAACGTTCCACAAAGAGTCTGGGATGGGGAAATGCGGAGCGGGGATGGGGAAATGCGGAGTGGGGATATGCACAAGGGGACATATAATGAAATGATATTTTAACGTTCACGAGACTAAAAATAGTCTATGGGACTATTAGTTCCCTGCTTTTCGTCTTTTGCAATTCAATTATTTTCTTTTTCAAATTGATGATGAGCTGGCCCAACTTTCCAACGACCCCCTCACTGAAAAGACAATGCCAAGAAACCGATGCTAGCATATTCCCATAACTCTTTTTGATGTCTTTGAATGCATCACATTCCAAAATGAATTTTTTTTCTGATTCCACTGCCCGAGACGTGCAAAATGTACACATCCATTCTTCCCAAGCTTCTTTAGGCCTTTTCCACCCTCCTGTTTCACATCGGAGTTGATGCGAGTTGGTTCTTACTTGAGCAATAAGAACCTTTGCCCTCCACGGAATGCTAGCTCCAATGAACTCTTTTTGTTGTAGATCACACGTAGGGTTGAATTCTTCAATGTAATACTTCTTCTTTCTATCCAACTCTTTTCCCCATACCCGTTTACGAAACTTTTCCATAACAAAATCCTTTAGCTCCTTGTTATTTGTGGGACAGGAATTGAGGTAGATATTCCATTTTTGCATCCATATGTAGTTTTGTTTCATCCATGTTTTCTTTCTTTCACTCATGCCTTCGTTGAAGATAACATTAGGCTATCTACCTACTCCCATTTGCTCAATTCTTTTTAGATATCTTATCAGTCGCATCATCGCAATTGCTTCAATGGGAGTTGTTCCTGTTTCACTCAACCTTATCTCATAAAATACCGATTTGTTTGTTTGTTTGTTTGTTGAACTTGCTCATGATCAAACGTTTTTGGATTTTCTCAATTGGTTTCCATTTTGAGATGGGGGTGCTGCTAGCTCACAATTCACACCCATATAGCATCACTAGACAAACTAGGAGTCCAAAAAGCATTTTAGTCATTTTCCAATCCCATAACTCTGCCTCTCTACATCTGTTTTGAAGAGCATATAATGCTCTCCACCCTCCTAAAATTCTCTTCTTTCTGCAATCCTCCCAATTAAGTTTGTTGTTGAAATCAATCCCGAGGTACTTGTACTCATTTACTTCTTCAAGAATGTTGCCTTCAAAGAAGAATGCATGTTGGCTCTGCTTCCTCTTATTAGAGAAAATCATTATTTTGGTCTTGCTATTATCAACTTGCATCCCCACTTCTCTACAAAAATGCTCAAGGGCATATAGGTGCATTTGCAATCCATGGGCTGATTTAGAAATCTATACAAGATCATCTGCATATAAAAGAAACTTTATCACAAACTCCCCCTACCGAACACCATCCCCACCTTGCAGATTTAGCCACTCTTCCAGTTTATCAAAATATAAGCCAAAAAGAGTAGGAGATAGAGGACAACCTTACTTGACCCCAATGTCACTTCTAAAGCTTTCTGAAATACCTGCTGAGGTTCTAATTTTGACTTTCACCTCTTCATAAAGTCTATGGACAACGACTCTATAATGCAAAGGAATATCAAGTTCTTCCATTCTACGCCACAACTTATCTCTAGGGACTGTGTCAAATGCTTTTTTGAAGTCAACAAAGCAGCATAATGCTTCTTCTTTGTCCTCCCAAACCTTTTCAACAATGTGTCTCAATGTGATACCATGATCTACTGTAGAATGTTTCGGCCTAAAACCCGCTTGTCTTCTTGCCCTCTTTTCTTTTACTTCTGCCCACTTACTAATTCTATTTTCTACCATGCTGCCGAAAAGCTTTGCAAACAAAGGATTGATCATAATGGTTCTATAGTTGGAAGGATTATTAATGTCCCCACTTTTAAAAAGGGGTATTGCTAGGCTAGTTGTCCAGTCCCTTGGGAATCCTTGTTGAATGATTTTGTTGAATATTTCCATGATGTGCGATGCAAGAGTGTTCATTCCCCATTTTAGATACTCCGCTTGAAGCTCAACCAAGTCATAGTCATAAATTTAGTGAATTTTCATCATAGTCATAAAAATTATAAAATTAAAAATTATTAAAAATTAATATATGAAAAAATAAAATCTCAAAGATATGTTAATAACAAAATAGAAAATATTCAATAGAAATTACGACTTTTTTCCATGGGAAAAAAAAAAAACTAAATAGAAAATCTTAATAATTACGAAATGTACATCTAAAGACTAAATATGATCATCATTACCTATTAGACTATTATCATTTGACATTTCTGCATTGTAAATCTAAAAGTAAATTACTAAATTGAATCCATCATTTGACATTGTGCAATGTTCCTTCTAAATTCATCATTTGGCATGATGCAAGGTACATCTAAATTAAATTAATAAATTCATTATCTGACAATTGAAATATGCAATGTGCATCAAATTTTCAAAAACAATAAAAAGTAAATTCATCATATGACAATGACATTGACATTATGTTGAAGCCTAAAATAGCCATAGAATACTAAACTAAGAGTAAATATAGAAAGCACTGAACAGTGAAATACTAGTAAATTTCTCAAAAAGTACTAAATAATATTAATAAATACTAAGTCTTAAGTTTTAATATACTTTAAGTTTTTTATTTTTATTTTTGTTATTGTTTTTATTTTATTTTTTAAGCTTTAAATTTTAATATAATTTAATTAATTAATTTATTTAAGTTTAATATAGTTTCATTTTTTCATTTTTTGTTTTTTGTTTTTATTTTTATTTTCATATATTTAAATTTGTATTTTTTATTTTTTATTTTAATGTTTTATAAAAATTATTAGACAAAAAAATGGGGGGATGCACCTTCCCCCCGCAAAGGAGTCGTGTTTCGTTGCCAGAAAAATGCCCCCTTGGAGTTCCCCCGAGTTTCCCCAAAAAGGGGACATGGGGGAAACATTTCCCCAGGAGTTTCCCCGTCCCTGGAGTGTGGGGGAGTGTCGGGGCACGTCCCCCACCCTGGGGGATGCTTCCCCGTGGAACACTGGAAAAATTAGTCAGTGGATTGAGGACATGCTACAACTAATCACCTTATTACTTTTGGAGTTATTGCCAAGGGTTGTAGAGACAAAAAAATTCATATGTTGTTGTGTTGGCTTTAGAAAAGCCTTCAACACTGTGCTTGAGCTATGGAATAGACTTGAAGAAACAAGTGTCCCATTTGAGCTATGTAGCGCTGTGATTAGGATTTAGAAAGAGATTTTAAGTATGTACAAATATGAAATGTAATAGTGATTGCTTAAAAGACATTAATTATAATATTGGTGTTAACCATGGGTGCTTCCCTTCTCCCACCTTTCTAATGTAGGAGCAATCCTAGGCAATCTATGTTGACTAGACCCCAAGGGGGTCATGAAATTTCCAAAGGGAAAGACATTTCCCTTCGATGTAATTTATAAAATTAGGCTAACTAAAAGGGGGTCATGAAATTTCCAAAAGGAAAGACATTTCCCTCCAATGTAATTTGTAAAATTAGGCTAACTAATGTAATTATAAGTGTCTAGATTATAGAGGAATGTAATATTCCTACTAGGAATTAATAGTGATAATCAAAACAAAAATACTACATGCAACACAAAAATGCAACATGCAATTAGATAGCCACAAATTTAGCCAAATCCTGTGCCAAGGTGAGCCATTTTATTATCAAAGAGGAGTGTGTAATATATGTATGGAATATGTGCACCTAGGCTTGCTAAAGAAAGCTACACAAACCCTAGGTGAGAAAATGTGCTGTTCGGATGCTGGAAAGTGCTTCCTCTTCAAGCTCTATGTTGGCCGTGGAATTCTGCTGCTGCTGGCTGGAAAGGGACTGTTGTTTGACCCCTCTAGCGAGCTCAAAAAATTCTGTAAAATTAACTATGGGCTCTCCTCACCAAACTTACAAAGACCTAGAAAGGGTTGGGTCTAGTTCCAACCTTTCGAACTTATCCCCCATTAGTGCGAGTTCCTCCTCCAGCTAGGTACTTCGCACTACCTGAGAATTTGCTGCCAAAGCCCTTCAAAATAGCTGAGTAATCGCTTCAATAACTCTCCTTATCTATCCTGGCAAAACTCATCCTCAACTCTCGGTCAAGCCTCCACAACCAATGCACTCTTCAAGTGGCTGCGCACGCCGAGTCAAGCCACTTCTGTGCATGCCCACGAAGAAGAAATTCGGCCTGAAGAATGGCCACCCAATCTACCTGCCAATCTATTGCAAAAAATGCTGCTACATACCAAGAAAATGTGCCCCTAAATTCCCGGTATCAACTTTGCCCTGAAGCTCTCTCCCCACAAGAGTGCATGGTCCCTTTCTTCGCCTAGTCTGCTCCAAAGTAGCCCAAATCTCCCTGTAGAATTCATCCGGAACAACTCTACAAATGTAGCAAAGGCTCCCTTATTGTGGCACTTGAAGTCCACTGAAGGAGTTGAGATCTCCCCTTAAAAATCTCATGTGCTGAACAACACTCATAGATTTGTCTCAACAGCTCAAGTGTACAAGAGAGTTTGTTTGTCAAATGATCAAAAGCCCCCAAATTATGCCTTCTCCTCCCATTTATCATTGAGCTCTCTCTCTCTCTCTCTCCATGTGGGCCCCATACATTGACCCCTTCTTCTCCCTCTCTCTCCGCGCCTCCACAAGTGTGTTTTTCTCCAAGGGGTGCATATTCCTCTTGGGGTGGCCCCCACCTTCCACTAGGAATTTGATTTGCCTCTTTTTTCCTATGTTGGAGCCTCCTTAAGCCAAAAATGCCATGTGGGGTCCTCCTAACCCACTTTTCCCAAGTCTAAGATGGAAAAACCTCAAAATTGGCAAAAGTGGTAATTCCTAAGTAGGAATATCACAATCCTCCTTGTCCAAATTTTGCTTGTCCCCAAGCAACTGCAGTGATGGGTGTTAGAGCACCTATTCCCCTTCCCAAGTGGCATCCTCCTCTGGCAAGTCCTTCCACTTCACCAGAAACTCCCAAATCATCATGTTCCTGAGCTTCCTCTCTCTCACCTCCAAAATAGCCTTCGGTACCAACACCAAATGCCCCTCATCATCCAAAGGGGGTAAATGAGTAGTCGTTGTCACCTGTTGTCTCAAAGCCTTTTTCAGGCATGAAACATGAAATACATTGTGTACCTTGCTCCCCAGTGGGAGCTCCAGCTCATAGGCCACCTCTCCAACCCGCTTGGTCGCCTTGTAAGTACTAACGCCCATAAAAACGTGGTTTGAGCTTCTCAGCTCCCTTCTGCTTCAGAGTGGATTGCTTGTATGGTTGGAGCCTCAGTAAGACTAAGTCCCCAACCCTCAAAATGCCTCTCAACCCTGTGCCTGTCTGCATATATCTTCCGCTGATTTTGGGCTGTCTGTAAAATATCCTTGAGAGCCCTAAGGATGTCCTGGCTCTCCTATCTCCAATCTTTGGCCTCTGGGGCCATGCTGTCTCCAAACACCAAATGAACAAATGTCAGAGCATCATAACCATACAAAGCATGAAATGGAGACGTATCTATCGACACGTGAAACATGGTGTTGTAGCAGTACTCTCCAAGGTGAAGCCACTTCACCCATGCACGCTACTGCCCGATCACATAGTTGCGCAAGTAACCCTCGAACCACTTGTTCACAGTCTCTGTCTGGCCATCGGTTTGTGGATGATAACTGGTACTGGGTGTGAGCTTAGTTCCCACTAACCGAAACAACTCCTGCTAGAATCCCCCCATAAATTGACTGTCCTTGTCACTCACTATGGTCTTGGGGAAACTGTGCAGCCTAAACACCTCCCTGAAAAACAACTCAGCCACCTATGAAGCTGATGACCAGGAGCGTATGGTGAAGAAATGGACGTACTTGGTCAACCCGTCGACCACTACATATATGCAGTCCTGCTCCTGTGCTGCTCAACCCTATATTAAAATCCATGGATATACTCTCCCATTTCCTCTCAAGAATGGGAAGAGGCTACAGTTATCCCGCGTTCTCTAGCAAGTATCACACTCCTGTATGTGCCTCATAACATACCCCTTGAGGCCCCTCCACGTGAAACACTCCTAGATAGCTCGGTATGTTTTGAGGAAACCCTAATGTCCTGCTAGTGGAGAGTCATGCGCAGCTTGCATAATCCTCTCCCTCAGCTACGAACCAGGTACCAAATAGATCTGGTTCATGTAGTAGATCACTTAATCCATCACACAGAAACGGTCATCTGCATGGGTGCCATGACCATCTAAAGATCTCACAAGCCTGCCTGTCCTTAGAGTACTCTACCAGCAACTGTGCCATCCAATCCAGGCAGATACTCATAAGGGATAATGTCGCGGGCCTCTTAGATAAAGCATTAGCTACTACATTCTGCTTGCCCTTGACATACTCTATGTCAAAATTGTAGGCTTTGATATTGCTGATCCACTTCTGTTGCCTCTCGTTGAGCTCTCTCTGCTCCAAAAGCAATCGAAGAATGTTGTGATTAGTCTTCACACTGAACCTGTTGCCCACTAGATATCGTCGGAATTTGGCCAACGCATGCATGATGGCTAACATCTCCTTGTCATTTATAGAATAAAGCCTCCCATGAATAAGGAGTTTCTGACTCTCTAATGCTATGGGGTGCCCACCCTGCATCAAAACAATCCCAACACCCTCACTGGACGCATCACACTCCAGTACAAACGGCTGTGAAAAATCTGGCAGCGCGAACACCAGACAACTGCTCATCACATGTTTGAGGTGCTTAAAAGCCCCCTGTGCTACATTTCTCCACTCAAACGCACCTTTCTTGGTCAGATTGTGAGGGATGCTGCCAATTGTGAAAACCCCTTCAAGAACTTCCTGTAATAGGTGCAGATGCCCAAGAATCCCCAAAGTCCAGTTACACTCCTAGGTGTAGGCCAATCTAGTATGGCCCTGATCTTCTCTTGGTGCACAAGCACCCCATCCTCTCCGATGATGTGGCCAAGGTATAACATCTCAGTCAGTGCAAAATCACATTTGGACATCTTGGCGTATAACTGCCACTCCTCAAGAATACGAAGCACCTCCTCCAATTGCCTCAAGTGCTCCTCCCAAGTCCTGTTATAGATCAAGATGTCATCGAAGAACACCAACACGAACCTGCAAAGTTGCTTGTGGAACATGTGGTTCATGCAAGATTGGGAGGTAGCAGGGGCATTGGTTAGCTCGAAGGGCACCAACAAAAACTTGAAATGCCCATAATGGCATCGGAAAGTTATTTTTGGGATGTCCCGCTCCTGAACTCTGATTTGGTGGTAGCCCGAGCGCAAATCAATCTCAGAGAAGTATTTAGCTCCTCTAAGCTCGCCCATCAGCTCATCTATGTGCGAAATCGGGTACCAGTTCTTTAGCATCTTCTTGTTCAATGCCCAGTAGTCAATACGCATGCGGAGGGTCCCATCCTTCTTCTTCACCAGCACAACTGAAGAAGCGAAGGGACTCGAACTTGGCCTGATGTGTCCCAAGGCCAACAACTTGTGTATGCCACACTCAACCTCATCCTGGTAAGCCTTGGGATTTTGGTATGGAGGGGTGATCATTGCATGCATGCCCTCCCCTAACTCAATTGTGTGCTCAAATCCCCTGTCAGGTGGCCTGCCTGGAGGAATGTCTCCAAAAATTGTTGGGTACCTATCCAAAATCTCCTGGATGTTTGGGTGAACTGGCCGTGGCTGAACCCCTGCCTCTATAGTCCGGAGCTTCACTGCCCACTCTATATCTTCATGTCGTAAATCAACCTCCGTCCGATGCGCTGACACCGTTTGTGGTGGGTACGAATGCATCCCTCTCAACAACACTAGCTTCCCGTCTGGTCCCATGAACTCCATCTCTAGTTTCTTCCAGTCTATGGTGACTCGTCCCAAGGAATAGAGCCACTGGATACCCATGACTATGTTGTTGTTTGGAACATCGACCACAAAGAAGTGATTGGTCATAGAGTAATTCCCCATAGTCACTGTCATACTAGGGACATATCTGGTGCACTGCATAGTCCTGTCTCCCGACACTAGGAATGAAACCCCCTTAAAGCACTCAGTTTGTATGCGTCTCTGCTCCACCATTTGTGTGTAAATAAAATTGTGGGTTGCCCCACTATCCACCAAGACTGCTACACCCTGTCCTTGCACTGTGCTCTTGATCGCCAACATGAGATACGTGGGGACTCCCCTCAGTGAAGTGATGACCCCTCCAGTGGGTTTGAAGAGGTCTCCATCAAGTGGGGTGGTGCTCCTCCTCTTCCACTACCTCCTATGGTTTGCAACTCAACACCTCCTACATCATCCTCCTACTCTACACCATCCTCTGACTCATTATCAAAAAACACCTCTATATAATGGGCCTTGCCCTTTGTACACCTAGGCCCAGGTGCCCATGGCTCCTGGCAAGCGAAGCACAACTTCCTCCTACGGAGGTCTCTCTGGGTTTCCTCATCTAGCTCCCCATGCCCGTGAACTTCTCTTTGTGGTGGGAGTCTAGTGTCATGGCTCCTTTGTGGAAAAGGAGCTTGTGTTGGAACTGGTGCCCTATGTCTCAGGAATTGCCTTGCAAATCCCTTGTGCGATTCACTGCCTTTTGTAAAGTAGCAGGCCTACTTGCCCTCACTAGCCCATGCAAGGGCTCAACCAAACCCTCCACAAAGGTGTAGACCCTCTTGGCATCTAACAAATCCGACGCCATCATCGACACCCTCGAGAACTCTGCAATGTAATGCTCGAGGCTGCTTGTCTACTTGAGTTGAGTAAGCTCTCGGAAATGTGCCTTCGGATCCCTCCTGTCAAAACGCTCCACAACCCTCCGTGTGAAGTCCTCATAGGAAGTCACGCTGACATGCCCCTTAAGTGGTGATAAGACTGTATAATGAGTACTTTATGAATTTCTTACAAAATCAGGGAATTAAGTATTTTAGGAGATTCAAAAATTCATATAATGAAATCATCTTAAAAGAAATTCTCCTTTTTAAAGTAAATTCTTATGTGTTAAACATTAAATAAACTAGTTACCCAACCATCATATTGGAAAAGGTCTTAAAATGTTCCTTATCCCAAGAAAAACAAAGATATTTGCAAACAACTCATAAGTATTAACCATGTCTAAGGAAACAATGATCACATCTAAGGAAGCAACAACTGTGACTAAGGAAACAACAACTGCGACTAAGGAAACAACCACTGTAAAAACGATGATGTGATTAAGGAAACAACAACTGTGAAAACGACGTTGTGACTAGGGAAACAACAACTGTGATAATGGTGCTGTGACTAAGGAAACAACAACTGTGATAATGGTGTTGTGACTAAGGAAAACAACCATTGAATAAACATCATTATGACTTAGGCATAGCAATTGCAACGACATCGTAACAACAACGTTTTAAAAAAAATGATTGCAATGTTTCCCAAAATAAAGAAAATATACACACCATAAGAAAATAAAGACTATTTGCATTATGTACATGGCAATAAGGGATTTCAAAGAAAATTTACATGATTGTGGCCGTGAGGACACCCCCCCGCTCAACTACAACTTGCAAGTTTGCATCATTATTGATTTCATGAAGAAATGATTCTTTTGTAAGTGGCTGATGGTACAAGCGAAGTTGGTGACCATTAATGAGAAAATAAATGCCAGAATTGTCATTTGTAGTAAGGCATACTGTACCATTATCATAACCTTCATTAACTTCGTAAGGACCCAACCACCTCGTTTGAAGCTTACCTTGGAAGTTGTGGAATCTGGAATAGTATAACAATGCCCAATCCCCCTTTCGAAAGGTCTTCTTTTTAATCAAATGATCGTGCCACTTACCTCTTTGTTGCTGAATTATAGTTGTATGTTGGAGAGCGACAAGGCACATTTCATCCATGTCATTGAGTTGTTGAAGGCGTTGTTTTTGTGCTTCCAAAAGTTCTAGACCGACTTCCTGGGCAGTTCTAAGAGTCTTAACTTCAAATTCAATTAGAAAAATAGGCTCCTTACCAAAAGCAAGTTGATATGGTGAAAAATTGGTAGTATTATGCTAGGTTGCCAGATAGGCTCACAAGGTTTCCGAGAATTTAGAGGCCCATTATCGGTGAGTTGTAGATACTCTCTTAGTTAGGATTCCTTCCAAGACTTTATTTGTGGTTTCCACCTGACTATTTGCTTATGGATGGTAAGGTGAAGTAAGTCTATGTTTGATGTGATACTTTTGCAGGGTTGTAGAGATTTTATGGGTCGTAAACTGTGATCCATTGTCGGTTACAAGTTCTCAAGGAACACCATATCAGACAAACAGTTCAAATAGAAAGTTGGTGACTACTTCTTATGTGGCTCTCGAGATTGCTACTGCCTCCACTCGTTACGTAGTTCGTGCATACTAGAATATATGATTTTTGGTTTTAAGGCGGATTGATATGACCTACAAAGTCCATCACCCATCTCTCGAATGGTTCCAATACAAGTTGTGGCTGGAGAGGCATTTGGTTGCACTGAATGAGATGGCCCACCCTTTGACAACTATCACAACTTTGGACATATTTCTTGGCATCTTTAAATATCATGTGCCAAAAATAGCCCATTTGCTACTTTATGCCCAGTCTTGCGGTCGACAAAATGACTTCCACAAGGTTCATCGTGGCAAGCCCTAAGGATGTCGTAGATCTCGTCCTCTCTAATGCACCTGCAAACTTGGAGATCTACCCCTGTATGGAAGAGATAACCATGTGTCCATGAGAATCAAGCACTTTGTTGAATAATGTGCTCTTTACCAAGGGTGATAAATGTGATGGCAGTTTTCCAGTTGCTAGATAGTTTGCAATGTCAGCGTACCACAATGTTTTGATAGTCACAACAAACAAATGTTCATCCGGGAATTGATCTTCCACTGGTGAGGAATCAATTGTAAGTGGAATTCTTGACAGGAAATCTGACATGGTTCTCCTTTCCCGGTTGGTCCTTTATAACGATGTCAAACTCCTGTAACAAAAGTAACCAACGAGTTACTCTGCCAATGGTAACATGTTTATTAGCTAAATAACGAATAGTAGAATGATCAATATACAAGAAAACTGGATACCCTATTATATAATGACAGAATTTGTTTATAGCATAGACGACATCCATAGATTCTTTTTTCTGTCACAGTATAATTTAGTTCTGCAGGTGTTAAGTTTTCGCTAATATAATAAATTGCATAAGGTTTCTTATCCTCTCTCTATCCTAAAACTGCCCTTGTTACTGTATCAGATGCATTTCAAGATATGTGGAATGGGAGGCTCCAATATGGTCCTTGCAACACAGGTGTTGTCGATACTAGCTTCTTTAGTTCTGCAAAAGCAATATCACACTTATCAGTGCATTCAAACTCCACATGTCGAGTTAATGCATACAACGACGTTGCAATTTTTGCAAAATGTGCTATGAAACGATGATAGTATCTAGAGTAACCAAGGAAGCTATGTATCTCTGTTGGTGTACGAGGAAGAGGGAGTTTAAGGATTACCTCAATTTTAGTCGGATCTGGATACCTGCAGCAGAAATAAAGTGTCCCAAAACTACACCTTCTGTCATCAACAATATCACATTTCTCATTATTGAGACATAGTTTGGTAGCTATACATCTTACAAGAACCTTTTCCAAATTATCCAAAGCTTCATCAAATTCGTAACCATAAGGAGTAAAAGCATCCATGTAAAGTTCAAGTCCATCATTGATTAGATCAAAAAATATACTCATAATTGCCCTTTGAAAAGTAGCTGGTGCATTGCGAAGCTTGAATGGCAAGACTCTGTATGCAAATGTCCCCATGGACAAGTGAACATAGTTTTGTCTTGATCAACCAGAGAAATATGAATCTGATTGTAGCCACTGATTCCATACAAGAAGGAAAAATATTTCTTCCTAACAAGTGTAACAAGAACTTGGTCTACAAAAACGGGAGGGGAAAATGGCCTTTTTGTGTGGCCTTATTTAATTCCCTGTAATCTACAGAAATCCTCCATTTTCCATTCTTTTTAGGGACTACAACCAATGGGAGACCCACTGGCTGTCAGATATAGGTTATATGAAGTTGACATCAAGTAGTTTCTGGAGTTCTTGCTTGACTATGCCTCTAAGATGTGGATTCAATCTTCTTTGTGGCTGACGAATAGCTCGAGCGTCTTTTGTAGTGTGAATGTGGTGTGTACATAGCTGTGGATCGATGCCTTTCATGTTTGCATAATCCCAGGCAAAGGCTATTTTGTATTTTTGAAGCATTTGTATCAAATTTTCATGTTGAAAGTTATCAAGACTGGCACTAATGTTTAGTATTTTTCTTGGTTCAATTTCAACAGGGATACTATTATGGACTGCTATTGTGGGTATGTGGTCATTGTTTAGTTCTTCCATTGGATCTCCTTGGGCTTCATTATCAAGTACGACTTTCAACATTTGACATGTTGGATGTCCTACATTGGAGGGCTGACTGATAAAAGCATTGATTGTGTCATCCTCAGTCTGTCTCTTGAAAATAAGAGCTTTGTCAATGGTAAGCAGAGAACGTAGCATGCCTTCTTCGTACTCAAGAGCAAGCCATTGAAGCTTGTCAGATGATATGCTGGGTTTAGCAGGTGGGTATAGTATAAGGTTCTTAATGGAAGTTCCTTTGGCAATAGTCATGCTGCTAGTGCTACACCCAATGTATGCATCAGCAGTGGCGAGCCATAGTTTGCCCAATATGAGAGGGTGTCCTTCCAACTTGTTTTTAGGATTAAGACAAAAAAAATTATTGGATACTCCCAGGAATCCATAGAGACAACAATATCAGCTAGGATCCCTTTTGGCTTTATCACGGATCTGTTAGCTAACTCCAACATGGTTGGGGTTGGTTTTATTGTGTTTATTCCAAGGAGGGCACAGGTTTCAAGTATTATGATGTTTATAACAACTCTCAAGTCCACTAGAGTATTTGGAAAGCTGAGAACTGTTAAATTGGCAACTAGGGCCAAACTCCATGTGGATCAGCTTATTTATGACAGCTGATATTTTTATTGGATCCCTCTCGTCGAGAGGTGTAGGATTGATCCAAAGATCATCCGATTCCGATAAGTATTTATGGAGATATGAATTTATTTTGTTTATATAATTATTACCAAGCCGACCAGCAACTTGAGTAGGCTCAGAAGCCCAATAGACGTGTCTATTCATCCTCTACGTTTTGGTATAAATAGATGAGGATTTGAAGTCATTTGTACACACATCAATCATGATCTCTCTCTCCACTCGTTTGGGTTTGTCCTCTCATGAGGACGTAGTGGAAAGGAAGGTCAACTAGCCACAGTCATAAGAAGAGATCTAGCCGCAGTAGATGGGAGATCTGGCCGCAGTCAAGGAGCCCTAATCCCCAGCAAGGAGGAGCCCTAATCCTCAGTCAAGAAGGAGCCCTAGGCTGCAGCAAGAGGGAGTCTAAACATAGCGTAAAGAAGCCTGGAAGGGCAGCGTGTTTGCTGTAAATGACAGCGTAATGAAAGAGGTTGTTCAAAACATGTTTTAAGGACTACAGATCAGCGTAGGGCTGTATAGTGTATGCATTTGGGTGCTGCCAAGAGCAGTCAGCTAAGCCGAGATCTTCAAGGAGGAAACAGTGCTGTTTGGGTGTCATTTGGGCAGGCTAAAAACTACAGCTAGCTGTTGTGCTAGGCACACAGCTAGAGGTTGTGTTAAGAGCAGTCAAGGGTGGACAGAACCTTTGGAAGGCAGCTTGGCATGAGAGAGGGGTCTCCAAGGTAAGCCGTAGTCCTGAAAGGACTTATCTCCTGACTGTGTGGTGGAACTAAGGCTACAGGACATGCCCTAACCAGTAATACAGCTAACCACTATACTAACATGTTGCAGCAGTGTTATGTGGAGGGCTACTAGATTGATGATCTCCTAAAAGGGTATGCTACAACACTCTTAGTGATTGTATGAAGACTGTCATAAGAATTCAGGGCTGCATCAAGTGCCCTAATTAGAACAGTCATCATTAGCAGAATGATGGACTTACTGCTGCTGTCACAAAATATCAGATTTGTATATAGTTGAGAGGCAGCAACATGATGGGCAACACAATGATATATGGGTAGCGTGATTTATGGGATCATGAGACAGCATGATGGTGCAACACAACAGGGGCAGCAAATGGACGAGATACAGAACGATGATAGGTGAAGGAGTCACCTTGAGAATCAGTTGAAGCAGAATGTCTTCAACTGATCTCATCATGATACGAAATGATCTATGCTAGATCTAGATAAGTCAAGTATTGACTTCTGTTGTAAATGTACTCTCTCTCTCTTTCTCTGCTGAAGTTTGAAGATAAAAGAAAATTTGATCA
>APFE031655939.1:8965-23604 GCA_000404065.3 Pinus taeda
ATTGATACAAGGTTTCACTACATCAGAGAATTGGTGAACAATGGAGAAATTGTCCTAGAACATTGCAGGACTCAAGAACAGGTTGCAGACATCTTGACAAAGCCATTGGATCAGAAAAGCTTTGAATTTTTAAGGAAGTGTCTCGGTATGACTGAATTCCCAGCAGTTGAAATTAAAGGGGAGTGTTGAAATCTAATTTCGACTGCGCACCTCAAAACCACCGCAGCAAAACCACAAACCACCTTGCTGTTTCTCGGACCGCTTTTGCGTGAAGGCAATTTTCGTACAACAAGAGCCCGATACAATATAGTGTTGACGCGTGGCTCTCCCCATACGTCATCATCTCTGACATCTCGGGACGTAAAGTTCAACATAAAAGTGGCTCCCGATATCTCCGTCCGCCATCCAATCTGCTCCATCGATCTCCGCCATCGATTGTCTCAACCTGCATACGGCCAACATTAAAAGCTTGGCGTGGAGTAAAATCAAGTTTCATTGACCATACCTTTTATTAATGAATTTTCATATGCGTAGGTAGATATTTATGTTTTTTTTACGGCACTTAATGTTTCTTTTATGCTGGAGGTATGGGCAAGTCAACTATGTCTTTTAAAAAAATCATTTTTGTATATGTTTTGTGTGTGTTCATTTTCGATAGAACGAGCCGAATGAAAAAGAGCTCGTGTGTTGTAATTTTGTGTGTTGGGCATCGTAAAACGAAGGAGCAGCGAAAAGAAAACTATATATTAATGCACAACAGTGCATAAAGAAAATGGTAGAGCGCATGTATTTATTTTAAGTTGGCCTTTGTTTTCTTTGCAAGAGAAAATGCACAGAAGTGCGGGGAGTGAAGCAGACATATAATGTTTTTGAGCTTCATATGTAATTTTTTTTACAGCATTATGATATAAATTTATTTTACAGCAGTGAATGAAGATTTTACACACCATCGTAAAAATCATTTTGTAAAAGAGACAGAGTATTTTGGGTGAATCTCTCTCAGCAAAGAGGATGAATATGTATTGTGATTTTTGTTTTAATGAATAGAAATCCTTTTCTGGGTATGTAATACTCTGTTATTCAGTCATTTTTTTTAAAGATTCCCTGTGCACAAAAGATCCTGTGGAGTAAAGGAAACAGAGCATTGCCTCTATGTGTTTTATTTTTGTGTTTTTGGTATTTTACCAGAAAAATCCCCAACAGTTTTGGGAGTGGAAGGACAAATTTCCTGTGAAATGGCACATCATAAAAGATGTTCCTTTCAGAAGATTCTTGCATATTACTATGCAAATCAATCGAAGACAATCAATTGTATACAGTCGAGATACTCAGGAGGTGAATCAATGACTTTCATTTATATATATTCTAATGTCTTTTCCATCCCATTACAGCTTTGAAAATGATCATATAGAGGCTATGAAATGATTGAACAAGTGACTATCATCCATATGAATTAACGAATTCGCAGGATGAAATGAGAAAGGGGGAGGAAATGCTTGAAATATTTAAGAATCATGTTTGGATGACCTCGCTGCTCGACGAAATTGCTTTGCCAGGAAGAAGTAGAGTGGAAGTATCGATAAGAAGGCCACCGCCACATAATCATGACCAAGAACATCAGCAACACCAGCAACAATTAGAAGAGGAGGAGGTCGTGGCGGTGAACAAGAGGAGGCAAGAAGAAGAGACTGATCACAACAACGAACTAGAATCTGAATTTGAAGTCAGTCAGGAATCTCAGAGCACTGTTATTCAAGAACCTCAGAGCACTGTTATTCAGGAAGTCAGTCAGGAATCTAATTTGACCAGTCACAGCCCAGGTAATGACAACAAAAATCAAGAAGATGAAGAGACTAACATTGACACTCAGAGTGAATCTGAATCTGAGTGTGAAGATATTCATGAAACCCAGATTATTGTGATCAGTGGTGGCAGTCACAACACAACTAGCAACATTTGCACAAAGGAGGAGGAGAAAGGAACAAAAGAGGAGTCTGAGTGAACTGTGAAGAGATTTCATAGTTTTTAATTAGCTTTATTTGTCTGTGAAATGTAATTTTGTTGGACGATTAAAAAAACTTGTTTTGTTTCTTGTTTGTGGGCTACTGTTGCAATGCAGTAAATGAGGTTCAAATTCAGCGAAAGAGTTTCATGTTGTCGTATTTTTGAACGTCTTTTTCTAAGGATTAATTCGAAGGTATCTATTTCAGTACACATTTTCTGTTCTATAACTTATTATACATACGCAATAGAATTGAACAGTTTTAATTCTGAGTCTGAGAGCAAATTGTCCTGGAAAAGGAGAGCTCGTTTAGATACTTTTTGTTAATTTCTCTGTAAACATGAAGAAATAAAACAGCTGAGAAATTGTTTTTCAGAGTAGGAACTAGCAAGAAAATTTATTTTGTTCCTTTCATTTGCTACTCTGATCTTTTGGAAATTTTAACAATTCATCTTTAAAGGAAATAAAATGCTTCTAATTAGAAGATAAGATTTTCCCTGTTTCACGTCCTTAATATCCAAATTTTTGATTTACCAATATCTGAATTGATCATAATTAGTGTTCTCCTGATTTTTAAATCCCTTCGTAATGAGACCTGGTTTTATGAAAGGTTTAGATGGGAATGATTTTCTAGCTTGGGATATAATTTAGTCAGATTGCCGTGTAATAGTACTTTTACAATGCCTTTTTCATAAACAAATTTATGAATATGTTTCTTTTCGCAATTCCAAAACATTTTTTCACAGTGACTTTAAGAATTTCTTGTTAAATGTATTTAAAAAATAAGTCTTGAGAGTTTAACTTGTATATAGATTTCCAACACCATTTTTTTTCTTTTTCAACGTATTCATTTACATCTATATTTTGTATTTGAATTTCATTATATATCTGCAAATCTTTACTACAACATCTGCTTCATCGCTTATTTTTATTTTTATTGATTATAAGAATTTTTTCAAGTGTATTTACAAAAAAGCTTTGACAGTTTAACCTATATAGATTTCTAACACCATTTTTTCTCTTCTTCAACTTATTCATTTACAATTATCTTTTGTATTTTAATTTCACTATATATTTGCAAATCTTTATTACAACATCCTCTTCATCCTTTATATTTTTTGTATTCTCTTTTTAGTTTTGGTTGAGATTAAACTATTCTTCAACAAATTCTTCCTTATCATTGTTTCCATCTTGAAGTTACAAAGAATATGTCATATTTGCTAGATGATAAAACTCTTGGTTGGTTAAAAAAAAATTCTGAAGCTTTTATATTTGCTAGGTGATAAAACCCTTGGTTGGTTATAAATTTTTTCAACACCTATTAAAGCTTGTAGGTTTTTTTTGTATAAGCCTTTGTTTCCTCTTAAAATTTTCCTTGTTAAGAAAAAATATGTCACCAATTTTTGGTAAATTATTGATGATCCACTATAAGATTTCACTTCTCTTTCAATACTTTCCCAATTAGGACTTGAGTTATTCATGAAGTCATTGAGACCTAGTTGATATAAGGTGATAGATGCTTATTAGTGTATATATTATGTGGTTGGGTTAGTTTATGATGAATAACTCGTGAAGGCAACTACTACTGCTAATAATAGAGAAGGTGGTTGTTGTTGATGATAATGATTGCCACAATCTATAAAAGCTAACTTTAGTTTATTTAATCTTATGGAAAATGATAACAAATTAATTCTTTTATTTTAGCAATTTGTTTCAATGCTCATAAATATTGGAGAGAATGTTATGAAATGACTACCTCATTTATAGGCAATGGTTTCGCAAAGGTTTAGCAGCAACTTTGTTCTAACTAAAATTTGAAGCCATCTTAAGAAACCTCTCATTTATCATATTAATTGTATTTTGATTGTACATAACGTTCCTAATCACAACCATGCTCTCAATGGAGGAAATACCAACTTCTATGAGGGGGATGAGATATGGCATATTGCTTTTAATATCAACATTATATGTTATAAAACACTTCTCATTTTTTCAATTCGTCTATAACTATATAAAGATGCTACAACCCTAAGCTTCATATCCATATAAGGTAATTAGAGCAATGAGAGTGTCAAAAAGAAGTTTCACTTTCTCCTAAAACCAAACATTTGTTCATTTACAATTTTCTCAAAACCGAAATAGGTCTTCCATCATTCATTAATCATTTTCTCATTGTTATATTTCCTCTTAAAATCATGTTGAAGCTTGAAGCTTTTCTAGATATTTGTATGAATTAACTTCTTCTATGTTGTTAGTGTAAGTGATTGTCACCTCTTGTCATAGCCATTATTTTTTTCTAAGCAAGTTTGAAGTTTATCATTCCTATATATATATATATATATATATATATAATATATAATATATATATCCTTCTCTAATTCAACGTCGCCACCCATTCTTTTTCCATGTTTGAAATCTTGGCTTAGTTATACTCCTTACAGTTTGGGAATTAGGATGCCCAAACATGTTCAAGATATCCTAAGAGCTTTACTTCACACTAAAATATTATGGTGTATACTACTCATGAGAGTATCACTTCAATGTCACTTATTCCTTTAGCGTTACATCTCATAATCTATCATCATTCTAATTTAATGTTCATATTCAAATGCTAAGTGGATTAGCTATTTTATACAAAGTATATCTCTTGCTCTCATTCAAGCTTCCATAAATTCATGATGAAACAAGGTCCATGCTACAAGTTCCACCATCCACCAACTCCAAAAGGACCCCTTATCCTTATACCTATTATATAATGGAATAATATCCTTTATCCCATGCCCCATACTTATCTTCCATATTGAAAGATAGTGGGGTTTTTCTTTCTTGTGAGGTCACTATATAAGGTCCCATATATCACTCGTCATCTTAAGCAACATATAACTGTTTTTGTCCTAGCGCTTACCCTCGGGCCTACTCAATGGGGTAAGTTACATGAATAATGAAATTTATTGTAATGTGACTGTAATTTTTACTATAGATTCAAACTGCTTATGTAATCTGCTAAAACAAAATACTTGAATCTACTCTACTCATCAGCAGAAACAAAAATTGATCAATGAAAACACTAAGCATAAAAGGAAGAATTTCAATCGCACATAACACAATATTTTTATGGGGAAATCTACTACTTAAAACACTGACTATCTATATTGCATTAATGAGAATATATGAGAAGAAAATATGATTCTTGTTCAACCGAAACAATCTTTGCACATGTACAATCTATCTCACTACTTCACAAACCAACTCAAGCCAATACTTAGCCAAATCTGTTGCCTACCAAGCCCTACTTCCTTGCGTATTTTCCAAGGGAATTAGCCCATATTTAATTGGGAAAACCCTTCTCCACAACTATGCAATCCATTCATAGGCCTTCTACTCATTGCATGCACCATCTATACAACTTCAAAAATTACACAAATTATAGTACACTGTCCTTGAACTCTAATCTCCATTGGGTCTTTCTCATAACTCACATGCATGAGTTTTTTATGTGTGAATTATCAATTAATTGACTGAGCATTGAAGCTGCTCCCCAATACTAGACCTCCTATTAGTTCCTCCAACAATTGGAACTGGCTTAACTCACTTTAACTGAGTTAGACTAAATTAATTAATTACAACTCAAAAGAACTCAACCTATACCCCTAAAATTTAGGAATCTCTCTACATGACTCTAGATAGACTTTCAACTTAAACTTACTGAGCCAAATAAGTCAACTTAACTTAGTTAACTATTACAAGTTGTTATGAGAATAGAATTTCGATTTAATTCCTGATTTAATTCAAGGACAAATTATATTGGGATTTTCTTATTGCTATTTTTAACATTCCCTCTGAGCAAGAAAGGGGTTATCTGCTACTTTGATCCTGCCTCTATGAAACTCAAATTTTCATCTTGACAATGCCTTTGTCAAAATATTTGCATCGTGCTCCTCTGTAGGAATGTACTCTGACAACATGATTCTCTTCTACTCACAATCTCTAATATGGTGATACCACATGTCAATATGCTTGGACTGATCATGAAAAAATGGATTCTCAGAGAGTTTGATACAAATCTCATTGTCACAGTAAGTCATTGTTGGATCCATCTGCTGACCAAACAAACCAACAAGAATCTTCCTCATCGAGATAGCCTCACAAGCTACTTGACTAACAACCATGTACTCTGATTTTGCTGAAATCAGTGCAACTAATCTTTGCTTTTTGTTGTCACAAGAAACTATTGTTGACCCAATATTGAAGATTCCCCCTGATGTGATCTTCCTGTCAAATGGACTCCCTACCCAATATACATATGTGAAGCCTTGAAGCTTCACTCTCTCTGTCCGTATGTACCAAAGACCAAACTGAGTGGTGCCTCTAAGGTATCTCAACACATGTTTGGCTGCCTTCCAATAAAGTTTGGTAGGCTTAACCATAGCTTGACTAAGTTGGTTAACTTCATAACACCTCTAGTCATGTGTTCATCAAATACATAAGTGAACCCACCAGCTATCTATAAATAGTAGCCACTTCACATGAAGTAGGATTCTCCTTCCTCTAGTTACCAACTAGTGGAGTTTCCAAGGGTTTACTTCTGTCCATGTGGAACTTTTCCAGTATCTCATTGGCATACTTTCCCTCAGAAGAATTATAGAAGAATTGGAATGATAAACTTCAAACTTGCTTAGAAAAAAATAATGGCTATGACAGGAGACGTGACAATCACTTACACTAACAACTTAGAAGAAGTTAATTCATACAAATACATAAAAAAGCTTCAAGCTTCAACATGATTTTAAGTGGAAATATAACAACGAGAAAATGATTAATGAATGATGGAAGACCTATTTCAGTTTTGAGAAAATTGTAAATGAACGAATGTTTGGTTTTAGGAGAAAGTGAAACTCATTTTTGATACTCTCATTGCTCTAATTGTCTTATACTAGCTAATGGAGTTTATAATAGAAGAATTGGAATGATAAAGTTCAAACTTGCTTAGAAAAAAATAATGGCTATGACGGGAGATGTGACAATCACTTACACTAACAACATAGAAGAAGTTAATTCATACAAATATATATAAAATCTTCAAGCTTCAACATGATTTGAAGTGGAAATATAACAATGAGAAAATGATTAATGAATGATGGAAGACTTATTTCAGTTTTAAGAAAATTGTAAATGAACAAATGTTTGGTTTTAGGAGAAAGTCAAACTTCTTTTTGACACTCTCATTGCTCTAATTATCTTATATGGATGTGAAGCTTAGGGTTGAAGCATCTTTATAATTATAGATGAATTGAAAAAATGAGAAGTGTTTTATAACATATAATGTTGATATTAAAAGCAATATGCCATATCTCATCCCCCTCATAGAAGTTGATATTTCCTCCATTGAGAGCATGGTTGTGATTAGGAACCTTATGTACAATCAAAATGCAATTAGCATGATAAATGAGAGGTTTCTTAAGTTAGCTTCAAAATTTATTTAGAACAAAGTTGTTAATCCTTTGCTAAACCATTGCGGATAAATGAGGTAGTCATTTTACAACATTATCTCCAATATTTATGAGCATAGAAACAAATTGCTAAAATAAAAGAATTAATTTGTTAATATTTTCCATAAGATTAAATAAACTAAAGTTAGCTTTTATAGCTGGTGGCAATCATTATCATCAACAACAACCACCTTCTCTATTATTAGCAAGTTGTAGTTGCCTTCATCAGTTGTTCATCATAAACTAACACAACCACATAATATATACACATAAGCATCTATCACCTTGTATCAACTAGGTCTCAATGACTTCATGAATAACTCAAATCCTAATTGGGAAAGTATTGAAATAGAAGTGAAATCTTATAGTGGTTAATCAATAATTTACAAAAAATTGATGACATATTTTTCCTTAACAAGGAAAATTATAAGAGGAAACAAAGGCTTATATAAAATATTAAACTTACAAGCCTTAATAAGCTTTGAAAAAATTTCTAACCAACTAAGGGTTTTATCACCTAGCAAATATAACAGCTTCAAAAAAAACTTTTTAACCAACCAAGAGTTTTATCACCTAGCAAATATGACATATTCTTTGTAACTTCAAGATGGAAACAATGATAAAGATGAATTTGTTGAAAAATAGTTTAATCTCAACCAAAGATTAAAAAAAAAAAAATACAATAAATATGAATGAAAGATGAAGAGGATGTTGCAATAAGGATTTGCAAATATATAATGAAATTCAAATACAAAACATAAATATAAATGAATAAGTTGAAAAAAGAAAAAATGGTGTTAGAAATCTATATAGGTTAAACTCTCAAAGCTTATTTTTAAAATACATTTAAAAAAATTCTTAGAATCAATAAAAATAAGGGATGAAGCGGATGTTGTAACAAAGATTTGTAGATATATAATGAAATTCAAATACAAAATATAAATGTAAATGAATCCGTTGAAAAGAAAAAAAATGGTATTGGAAATCTATATATAAGTTAAACTCTCCAGACTTATTTTTTAAATACATTTAACAAAAAGTTCTTAAAATCACTGTGAAAAAATGTTTTGGAATTGCAAAAGGCATTGCAAAAGTAATATTACACGGCAATCTGACTAAATTATATTCCAAGCTAGAAAATCATTCCCATCTAAACCTTTCATAAAACCAGGTCTCATTACGTAGGGATTTAAAAATCAGGAGCACTAATTATGATCAATTCAGATATTGGTAAATCAAAAATTTGGATATTAAGGACGTGAAGCAGGGAAAATCTTATCTTCTAATTAGAAGCATTTTATTTCCTTTAAAGCTGAATTGTTAAAATTTCCAAAAGATCAGAGTAGCAAATGAAAGGAACAGAATAAAAATTTTCTTGCTAGTTCCTACTCTGGAAAACAGTTTCTCAGCTGTTTTATTTCTTCATATTTATAGAGAAATTTAACAAAAAGGCAGAGAATCTATCTAAACGAACTCTCCTTTTTCAGGAGAATTTGCTCTCAGACTCAGAATTAAAACTGTTCAATGCTATTGCGTCTGTATAATAAATTACAGAACAGAAAATGTGTACTGAAATAGATACCTTCGAATTAATCCTTAGAAGAAGACGTTCAAAAATACGACAACATGAAAGTCTTTCCCTGAATTTGAAACTCATTTACTGCATTGCAACAGTAGCCCGCAAACAAGAAACAAAAAAGTTTTTTTAATCGTCCAACAAAATTACATTTCACAGACAAATAAAGCTAATTAAAAACTATGAAATCTCTTCACAGTTCACTCAGACTCCTCTTTTATTCCTTTCTCCTCCTTTGTGCAAATGTTGCTAGTTGTGCTGTGACTGCCACCACTAATCACAATACTCTGTGTTTCATGAATATCTTCACACTCAGATTCAGATTCACTCTGAGTGTTGATGTTAGACTCTTCATCTGCTTGATTTTTGTTGTCATTACTGGGCTGTGACTGGCCAAATTAGATTCCTGACTGACTTCTTGAATAACAGTGCTCTGAGGTTCCTGAATAACAGTGCTCTGACATTCCTGACTGACTTCAAATTCAGATTCTAGTTCGTTGTTGTGATCAGTCTCTTGCCTCCTCTTGTTCACCACCACGGCCTCCTCTTCTAATTGCTGCTGTTCTTGGTCATGATTATGTGGTGGTGATAGTGATGGTGGCAAAGCAATACTTCCACTCTACTTCGTCCTGGCAAAGCAATTTCGTCGAGCAGTGAGGTCATCCAAACATGATTCTTAAATAATTCAAGCTATCCAAATGAACTCTCAACAAGTACTTGTAAGTTGTATAAAATTGTAAAAAAACACTAACCGAGAAGAATAAGAAAATAGGGCAATCTGAACCAGAACCCCTAGATGTGCCTCCTTGGACCCTTTGTTCGCCCGAGGCAGCTTCAGCGTAAGCTGCATCTAATATTAGATTTCTCGCGATAGTACTTGTCCACACTCTATGTCTAATACTTGTAAGGATGTGCTTCTTATTGAAAGATTTGATCACAAAAAGCCTTGCTTTCTCGTATAGAGTGATAAAATTGGGAAGGTTGTAGTCATCCCTAAAGACTTCACTGCCACTCCCACTTCCACTTTGCCATCCAAGGCCTTGCATCCTTCCAAATCTCCCTAGTAGCTGGTGATGATAAGAGTGATGATGTGGCTGCAGTGTTGCTGGTTCAAATTGAGGACCATTGGCTTGGTGATAAAAATAATTATTGTAGGCCTGGTTATTATGACCATCATAACAATGAGGAGTATAGCCATTTAGATAATATCTATCTGAGATATTATCAACTAAGTTTACAGAATGGAGATGGTGAGGAACATGAGGGTATCCATATACACATCTATATGGATACACATATGGGTATGGATATTGATAACGATATGGACATCCATATGTAGACTGGTATAAGTATCCACTAGATTCATAGTCATATTCATGTGAATATGGGTATGTATGAGATCCATATTCATAATGGACTTGCTCACCATGAGGTGAGGTTGTTGTCTGGTCACAATGCTTTCAACATTGTTATTATATCCATATGGATATGCATATATTGTACACTAGTGTAAGTATCCATTAGATCTATAATCATATTCATGTGAATATGGGTATTCATGAGATCCATATTCATAATGCACTTGCTCTTGAGGTTGTTGTCTCACCATTGTCATAATGGTGTCTGCAATGCTTTTAACATTCTTATTTTATCCATATGCATACTGGATTTTCTCTTAAGGTTGGTGTGTCACCATTATCATATTGGTGTATGCACTGCGTTCAACATTGTTACTAGGGTTTGAGCTAGCTTCACCATTGAGGGGTTGATCTGCCATTTGACAAATATTTTCCAAGGGTCACCAATAATCTCTATTTTTTTGTATGATTATCTTTATAAAAACTAAGTTGTCTTCTTCTACCCAAGCTTATGAATTTTTATCTCAAAACTACCTTTCTTTAATTTTTATCTCAAAACTATCTTTCTTCTGCCTAGACTTCAGCTTGAGTGATAATAAGGATGAGGATAAACTTCATCACTGCAACATGCAACTCACTACCCGAAAAGACATTTATCAGAACATTGTTAAGGTAAAAAGATAAAAAAATATTCTCAAACACAAATGTAGGAAAAGAATTTATTAAAATAAAACATAAAAAATTGTTAAAATAGAAATTTATATATATCCATATAAAGTACCTGAAGAATCATGGTCCCACTTGATATGAAACCAATCAATCTGAAAAATCATGGTCCCACTTGATATGAAACCAATCAATCTTACTTTCCATTTAGGGAAAAATTGTGTCTATAAACTCAAAATTGAAATTAAATTCTTTTAAAAAAATATGAACTAGTTAAACTAACGTGTTAAATTAGAAAAATTGTATATAAAATAGCTAAAGAATAATGATCTAGTAGCAGTTACAGCTACCAATAAATCCCAGGCTATCGGGCCATAAATAAAGGGTAGTAGTATATGCCCACCGTTCAATTTTGTTTGGGCTGAAATCGAACGGTCGGCATATACAGCCGCCTTTCATTTATAGCCCAATAGCCTAGGAAATATGGCTCGCCAGCAGTTACAGTCACACTCGTATTATGAAACCAATCAATCGTACCTTTCCCTTTAGAAAGAAAATGTGTCTTTGAACTCAAAACTCAAGTTAAAATCCTTAAAACATATGAAGTAGTTAAACTGAACCCACTGATGAACATGTACTTAAATCATTCTAAACTCCACTCATGAACATGTATTTAAATCATTCTAAACTAAGCGGGAAGAAATCAAAATTACATCTCAACTCATAAATATTCATTTATGAATTTCCCATTTGTGTCCCTAGATAACATTGGAAAAAATTTAAAATGATATATTTTATTTTGTTCAAAATAAATAAAAATATTATGTGTAAATTTAAAAAGGGTATTAATTTCATTTGTATATCAAATATTTTACTTTGAGTATTGTGCTTATAATGACAATATATTTGGTTATTATTATTAATTAATTATTTTAATAAAATATTAAAATATCAATTTTTCATCAAAATTAAATGTGGACCAAATTTAATAATGTGATATAATCCAAAATATATATATATATATATATATATATATATATAATTTAATATTAATTATATTTTCAATTTTGACCATAAGAGTAGTGTTTATCATTCGTCATAATTCTGGGTGAATTAAAATATTAAGATTTTTTATATAAATAATTAGGGGAGTGGTTGACTTCCGAATAGGGTTTCTAGAATTTAAAAAAAAAAATGAATGATCTAGATTTAATAGTCTAAAATATTCTTTGTTATATACATGATTTATCTCATAAAATCAAAGATATGTTTCCTACCTCCACTCTTATTCTATGAGGATTTGTACACATGAGCATCTTAATGACTATTCTCAACAATTTAATTTGTATAGTCGTGCTAGTTAATAAATGGTCACATTTGTATTTAGTTGAAAAATTAGATATATATATAAAAATTATATATTTCTCAATTAACTCATTTTCCATAGTTTTTGTATATAAAATATTTTGGAATTCTCAATATTATTTATATAGTGGTGCTAGTTAATAAAGGGACAAATTTGTATTTAGTTGAAAAAATAAATATATGGAAAAATTATATATTTCTCAACTAACTCATTTTCCATATTTTCTCTATATAAAATACTTGGAATTCTAAATTATATTTATATAGTGGTGCTAGTTAATAAATAGACAAATTTGTATTTAGTTGAAAAATTAAATATATAGAAAAATTATATATTTCTCAACTAACTCATTTTCCATATTTTTTGTGTATAAAATACTTGGAATTTTCAATTATATTTTTAGGGCAGGAAATTACCTTTTTCACTACATTTTTTCAGGTTAATTTTAACCAAATCACATACTTGGAATTCTTAATTCCTAACTAGTGGGAGGAATTGCCTCGAAAATTATGGAAATTCCAATCATATTTAGAAAAAACCTGGCAATGATTTTTGTAAATCTAAGTTATAGTTGTTAAACTTCAAAATTTTAGGGTTCCTAGACATTTTTGATGGTGTTAAATCTATTTCTACCATCAAAAACATGATTCAAACACTGCATTTACAAGATTTTTTTAAATTTGTTTGCCCAGATTCCAGTCACTTTTGGCGGTCACGGCAATTCCTCCGCCACAGTAGACAACTCCATATTTTTTAGGCTGGGAAATCACCTTTGAGACATTTTTCTAGTTAAATTTATTTTTTTTAAACTTGAGTTTAAGTTGTTTAAGTGCCCCAAGAGTCTTTTAGGGTACTAAATCCTTTAATACATTTAAAAATATATTTTAGACAATGAAAAATCATAACTTACTTGAAATGATATGTAACCAGTAATAATTGTCAAATTTCATATATATATATATATATATATATATATATATATATATATATGTTGTGTGTTGAAACTATGTTTTTCCCCTATTTTTATTTTTTAACTTTATCTTATTATATTTTTATCAATTTTGTTTCATTTAACACTGATTTACTCAGCGCCCAAGAGAGTTAAGATGGATCTAGACTCTTTTAATTATTAACCATAATAAAATATAATTATAATTATAATCATTAATTAGCTAGTTTAATTTCCTCATTTAAATATGCTATATTCCACATGAATACTATGGGTTTTCAAAAACATGGAATATCATGGGTCAATACCATTGTTGCTCAATAAAAAACAGCCCGCAACACCATGGGTCAATACATTGCTCAATAAAAAACAACCCGCAACACCATGGGTAAATGCCATTGCTCCTGAATAAAAAAACAACCCGCAACACCATGGGTCAATAACATGGTTTTTCAATCAAAAAGTTCTAAAGTTAAGATGGATCTAGCCTATTTTAATTATTAACTATAATCAATTATAATTATAATTATAATCATTAATTTAATAGTTTAATTCAGTCCTTTAAATATGCTATATTCAACATGAATATCATGGGTTCTCAAAAACATGGAATTCCATGGGTCAAATTAACTTTAACTACCCAACTAAAATTAATAACAATAATTGTGTCCATAAGCTCTCCAACCCACTATGGAAGAGATTTTGTAAGGTTAGGTTATGTTATGTAAACATTTTGACACACTTAATATATATATATATTTATATTATATATATATATATATATATATATATATATATATATAAACTTGTTATTCTCCCAATTTTTATTTTTTGAACTTTATCTTATTTTATTATTTTACCAATTTTTGGTTTCATCTAAAATTGGATTTACGAAGTGCCCAGAGGGGAGTAAGATGGATCTAGACTCTTTTAATTATTAACTATAATAAAATATATAATTATAATCATTAATTTGCTAGTTTAATTTCATCATTTAAATATGCTATATTCCACATGAATACTATGGATTTTCAAAAACATGGAATACCATGGTTCAATACCATTGCTGCTCACTAAAAAGCAACTTGTAACACCATGGGTCAATACCATTGCTTCTGAATAAAAAACAACCTGCAACACCATGGGTCAATACCATGGCTTTTCAATCAAAAAGTTCTTGAGTTAAGATGGATCTAGGCTAGTTTAATTATTAACTATAATCAATTATAATTA
>APFE031655940.1:12087-30827 GCA_000404065.3 Pinus taeda
AGAAAATTTTGGTTTTGGACCCTATGTTAGGTTGGGCGGACCCACCTATGGTTTTGTGCATGATTTTCGCACATGTTTTTTGGACGCGATGGTTTTTCGGTGCATGGTTTTGGATGCGATGGTTTTCGGTCCATGGTATTAGATGCTTCAGCATGTATAAATATGTATTGTAACATTGAAAGGAATATAATGAAAAATCAAGCTGCTAGTCCCGGTTTTGGGATCCAGTGGGAAATCTTTATGTATGTGTTTTATGTGTTATGCTCTCGCATTTTTATTTTTCCTGTGATTTACAATTCGTATGCAGGTAATTTATGTACGGGGTTAAAACCTACATTTGGTATCAGAGCCAAGTTTCAAAGTTAGCCAAGTAGATGAATCCTCAGAATGCCAAACAAAGGTGGTGGACCCTCGTAATATCACGATGGGATCCATGGATGAGCTTGGTTAGACAGGCGGTGTGCTCTGATGAAGAGGAGTTGACCTCTCTAGACACCACATATCTCCACAATGGTATGATATTTTCCACTTTGGTCCTAAGCCCTCACGGATTTGTTTTTGGGCTTTACCCCCAAAAGGCCTCATACCAATGGAGATATTTGTCCATCCTTATATACCCATGATCCTCCCCACTTCTAGTCAATGTGGGACTTTGGTCGTATGCCCAACAATCATAAAGCGTGCTAGATTGGGAATAAACCAAATCAAGGTACTAAGCATGCACGATAGCTTGCTCTTCAGTGACACATGCCCCCATAGCAATATCTCGGGCTATTGGACTGACAAAAGAGGTAGTAAACCAGTCAGTTAGAAGTTGATAAGGGATCCACAACTTAATCAAACGACGCCGCCTTCTAAATTCATTAATATGATTGGAGATGTGAGTAGCCATGTCCTGTTTCAGAGAAGTAAGGAGATGTGTTCCTATTTCATAACGAATTGGTAAATGAAAATGGGTAAGAAATGCCATCGCAAGTGAATTGAAGTCTTGGAAAGTTCCACGAGCAAGTTCAATATACCATTTCGCAGCGAAACCAGTGAGAGTCCTTTGAAAAAGATGGAGGTGGATAGAATCATCAAGCCACGAGTTAAATGAGAACCAAAGGTGATAAGTCATGACATGCACTTGGGGGTCTTCTCCACATTTACCATCAAATTGATGACAATCACCGGGAATTTTTGTCAGAATTGGTGGCCAATATGGATTATGAAGGATTGGATCGTTTGTGAGATTGGACAGATCGTGCAGTTCCAAGGTTGCCAGAAAAGGTAATTGAGGGTTAAAGGACATCATAGGCCTCTGATAAGGGCTAGATTTAGGGTTCCACCTAGAGCCTTGTTTCCCCCATGGATTTTGTCCATAAGGGTTTTGCCCATAAAGGTTTTGTCCATAAGGGGTATAGTTGGGTGGGTTAATGCTATAACCTAGTTGTTGTCCTGGATTTTGAGTGCCAACAAACCATTGGTTACTAGCTTGACTAATAGGAGCAACATATGGCTACTAATAATTGTGATACGGATTGACCTATGGTTGCTGATAATTTTGATACGGAGCACCCTGAGGTTGCCCTTGGGGTTGCTGAGGTACTTGGAGATCGTATTGTGGCTAAGGTCCAAATTGTGCTTGGGGCCCATATTGCATTTGATAGACATGTTGGGCTTAAAATCCAACTTGAGTTTCGAGACCAGGTTGAGCTTGGAGTCTAGCTTGAGTCTAGAGATTGGGTTGAATTTCGGAACAAGCTTGACTAAGAGTGGGATTGACTTGACTGAATTGATGTCCTTGTTGATACTGGGGTGGACCCAATTGACCAGAAGGTGGGATTTGCTGGAATTTAGGTTGACCTACCTACCCAGAAGGTTGACCTTGCTGAAACTGAGGCTGGCCCATTTGACAAGAGGGTTGACCTTGTTGGAACTGAGGCTGTCCTACTTGACCAAAGGGTTGACCTTGTTGGGCAACAGGTTGGCGTGGTTGAAACAAAGGATGACCTAGCTGCCCAGAAGGCTGACCTTGCTGGGCAAGAGGTTTTCCTTGTTGGAATTGAGGCTGGTCTGGTTGACGAGAAGGTTTCCCTAAATAAGCAAAATAGGCACCTATGGAGGCCAATGGTTGTCCCTGAAAGAGTTGTCCTTGTAGGCTTGAAGGTTTCCCTTGCAAACTGGAAGGCTACCCTTGTAAAGGTTGGCCTTATGGGCCATGATAAGTGGTACGATTCTAGGCAACCAACAATGGAACAAAAATTTCAACTGTGGGCTCTGGGGGGAGGGACCCAGTGTGATAAATATGAGCCCCTCGGGGATCATAATAGTGCAATGGGTTATGCGGATAGGAAGGTGGTTGGGAGCCCAGAGGGTTATAATTCAGGTTTTGAAGAGAAAACATGTATTGCTCATATGACCATCTTGCTAGAATGGAACCGAAAGAAAGTGGTATATTACCCGTAGGGTGAATGACTGTGGATGCCAAGGATGAAGGACCACCATTAGCGGGTTCAAAAGAGTGCTCGGTAAAAATAGTAACCATTGGGGATGCAGTAAGTGCACTAATGGAAGGAGCTGTAGAGGCCACACAAACAATGGGCATTGACAGAATGGATGTGACTGATGTGACCTGAGTCTAAGGTGTGGATGTCAAAGCCATGAAAGGCCCCGAAGTCGGGGTTGCAGTACGAGACCACACAGAGCTCTGCTTTAGAGATGTGGAGCCGATGATGTTAGTCAAGGCATGATAGCTCAATGGTAATGAAACGCCAAGAGTAATGTGAAAAGGGAAACCTTCCTGGGGAAAAGGAAGTTCTCTGCTTGATGCAAGGTTCGCTCCACCGCTAACGGGACTTGTTTCATCCATGTCGGAAGAAGACATTACAATCAAAACACCAGGAGGAGTAGATAGGAGGTCCTCATCTAAATACTCACAGAGAGAAGTCTAATCAATATCAAAAGGCTTCTCTCTCAGAGCTCGAGAGTCAAGAGGATGAACACTTGGAACAATAGGAAGGGTACCACCATTAATTGATACCTCAGAAGAGACAGGAGATGCAAGGTCTTGTCACTTGGTAAAGAGGAAGAAATCGGTGAGTTCGCCAGGATGGGTTAGCTCAAAAGGTCTAGGAGAAAAGATATAATCAATAAGGTTGCAAAAAACCTGTCAAGATGTGATCACAATACGACCAATATTAAAAGGTAAAATTTTTATGACGTTGGAACGAAACTTTGCCTTTAGATGTTTAAAGAGTCGAGAAAAGGGGCTAAAGATGACTCTAGTCGCCTTCGAAGTTTAATGAGCCTAAAAGGACAAGTTATCAGATGATCCTTTTACTTTTAAAGAGTTGAAAAGGAATGAAAATGACTACTCTGGAATTCTAGGTAAGAGGTTTAGCAGAAAAATCGTAAAACTGCATATACACCTTGGTAATAAAATGAAAGAGAAATGACCAAGGACTTCCCATACGACAGTCAATCTTCCCAAATGTTGTGTTCAGTGCGTTACGAATCGTAAGGTAGTAGACCCGACTTCCTATGGATGATAAGATGATAAGCTAGTGGGGTCTCCCAATATATACGTGACGGTACGGGGAGCAAAAATCCATACTAGCGTCTATTGCATCATAAAAGGAGGAATCACCCAACCTTAGTGAGAACAATAGGAACTAGGTTTAATGACACCAGAACACGTCTCTAGCCTAGACCCCTAGATATGTGAGTGTTAGGTTCCAATGCATTTTTAATTTCATTCAATAGATTTTAACAGTTAATCTTGAATTAAGTCTCGATTTCAAGGCCTTATCGATTATCTCTTTAACACTCCTAGAATGCAACTAGATGAGAAAAAAACCATTCCTTTCGATGAACGACTACCTAAATGAGGGTAAGGAGTTTATTTCCAAGCGAATGAAGACAATAACAAGCAAATGCAAGAACAACAATGCAATTAAGTAATCCAATCAATAGGAAACAAAATGCATCGATTTTCGCTTATCTTGCAACTACTAGGATGAAAAATGAAAGATTTGAATTTCGATTTCAATTCCTAATCATAAAGAATCTACTAATGCAAACATGCTTTCATTTTCGTATACTATATGAGTGTAATTGTTTTTTTATTTTTGGAATAAAAATAAACAAGCTAATGCATAGCCTGACTGATCAAAAGGAAAATGTAATCTATGCTTCAATAACGAATGGAAATCAAATCAACACAACTAGTTAGTTTGATGACCAATCACTACGGATCAACTAGGAATATGGGCAAGTAGCAAGAGAACAACTTCAAACAAATCAACAAGACTGTTATGTATGTAGTTCATAAACTTGAAAGAACAAGCAACCCAAAACCAACAAATTCTTAATGAAATCCTAAAAGACCTAGGTCACACAGTCCAAAAAGCCAAATTTCATACAAATGGAACCAAGGAGGACATGCCTCAGTAAACACAATCAAAACAAACTTAACAAGGTGAAAGAAATAACAAAGGACAAACTACACTGGTCTATTCAAGAGGCAAGGCTATAAAAGTTAACCCTATAGGAATCTTCGCAGGTGCAACACTGAAAACTTGAGATGATCGCTAATCGTTGCAAGAACAACACGGGCAACTGAGTGACGTCGTCGCAAGGGTACACCTGTTCTCAGCAACAATCCGATTTCAGGAATCATCAGAATTGTATGACGAGATATCCGTGACGTACAATGAGGGTTAAGAGAACATGAGCGATTCGTTGCAGTTGTTAGGAATTAAACAAAGACGATCTAAATAAAGAGGGAAAACAAGGAAAAACCAATGGAAAGACACTAGGCTTATCACTTAGATAGTGTGGTGGACTACCAGATCTACTCAAGTGATCCAAATCACTAATGGTTCAGTCCCAAAACAAAGAGACAATATGTAATTCAATCGAAAAAGAACAAGAGAAAACTCAAGAGACAATACACAAAAGGTCCCTAGCGGAGTCACCAACTTGTGATGCAGGTATGTTCCCTCTACAGACAAAGACAACCCATCTAGCCCTAGAGTGGGTCTAGTCATAGCAAGACAAAGACAATAGCTAATTCCTTAAATAGTTATTGTTGAAGAGGCCTACCTTATACTGGTGTTCGATGAAGTCTTCATCGTGTTTCTTCAACTATTGCTTTCTTCTCCTTAATGAATGATTCACCTGAAACAACATATGAAAATGACAAAACACATAATAGAGAACAACAACGAACTATCTACTTATAGAGTTAAGGAACCATAAGCTATCAACATACATTTCATACATGATCTAGGAAATAACCATTGATTGTATTAATATAAACAACATTAAAGCTTACAACCACGCCTTGACGTCGAAAGCTTCCTTAAAGGGTCCGATCAGTGTGTCTCCATAAGAATTCACTCTCAAAGGTCTCCCAGAAAGACTGATGACTCTCTCTCACCCAAAAGCACAAGTATGAAACTAAGTCAATCATAACAAGGCTTCCTTCTAACAAAACCATTTCACACTATCAATCCACAATATGAAAGGCTATTCTCATACCTCACAAGCTATTGCTAGGCTATCAGTAATCCAAACTGTAAGCTATCAATCCAACAAACCAAGAAGTAGCTAACTAAGAACTAGTTGATCATAGCCACGGAGGATCCTTTTATAAGAGGAGGACCCTCCATAAATGAGGGGAGAGGAAGCTTGTCTTCATGGGAGGTTACTCAAAAGGCGGAACCACCATCTCAAATGAGGAGAGGCGAACTTCTTTGACCCAACAACCAGCTCCAGAACCACCTAGGAGCATTCTGTTTGAACTAATTCGCCATATTTGGGTTGTCGTAGGTCAAACACTGAGACCCAGAGATGACATCGCGAGTCGTTAGTTCATTTTGGGCAATCGTTTCAAGTAGGATACTGATGACCTGTGACGATTTTGAAACATGGTTAAAAAGCGGTCAACTTCAGGATTAAAGAGCTTAGGCAATCTTCTTGATTATTATGGAAGAATTAGACACATATTTTGGTATATGACAAAGAGCAGATGTCATTCAGGGACCGACTCTATCTAGGATCAGGGGATGTGGGGTCGGTGACAAAATACTGTGTAACAACAATAGCTTCAATTTCATTCATTATGCCATTGACACATCATTCATTCATTTACAAGTAGAAACATGATGAGAGCCATACATGCCACTGTCATAATACATATTCATAACCAACATAATAACAACATAATTACCATGGAAACAACAACCATATAATCCACATATAAGCCAATATAATAATCATGAAATAGTAAGGATAAATAACCTCATATTAATGATGTGAAAACCAACCCGGTATGGGACTACCACATTCCACCCGATTGTAGAATAGATGAGCCAAATCTCTCTTCGGCCATTCACCCCCATGCCATATTCCAAACATGAATGTGGGATCTCGTAGAAAACATCAATCTAAAACAATCTTGGGCTTCCAGAGGCCAACCACCTCAACCCATCAAATAGTGATTCCACCTCACGGTCAAACATCACAACACCATCATCATATTGGTGTCTACCCAAGCCTTCGAGGGCTCTAGAGAATTTGTTCCAACTCGGATTCTAGGATTAGTAACTCAACCCATATATTATGTTGAGCCCCAGAGTGTTTATCCAACCAAGTCTCTAGGACTAGTAACTCAACCTGCAACTTATGTAGGGCTCCAGAGCATTTGTCCAACCAAGGCTCCTAGACTAGTAACTCAACCCACCAAGGGATCTAGAGCATTTGTCCAACCATGGCCCCAGGACTAGTAACTTAACCCAAATTGTTATAGGGCTTCCAAAGTATTTGTCGAACCAAGGCTCCAAGAATAATAACTCTACCCAAGATGTTACATGGCTTCAAGATCGTTTTTACAACCAAGGCTCTAGGAACTAATAACTCAACCCAAGCTAAAGGAAACATGAGAACCAATTAGAAACAAGAAAAGAACCAACAACACCATGGATATCCACGAAATGGCAAGGCTAGGAAAATCTATTGTCAATATCGACCATCCTCCATGCCAATGACATATCATGACAAATAAACCACATGCATGTGCCATCCATGCAAAAAACTAATGAGGAAAACATACATGCAACTTGTTACTTTTAAGAAAAACTCGTTGTAGCTATTTATCCCAATGTCCTCTTATGATTTCTTATTCTTCCTTTTCCTTCCTACTCCAAAATTCCAACTATGCCACACTCCTCAAAGAGTTCTCCAAGAAAACTCTAAGTATCCAAGAGTACGAGAGAGAGAGAATAGAAGAGAGCTTCACCAAAAAACTGAACTGACCAAGCTTACACTGACTAAGACTACCTAGTGATCCTCAAAAGCCTTTCATTAATGAGGCCTCTATTTTCTTCATTTTCCATTATTTTCCTTCATTTTCCTCCTCACATCTAACCTGTGACCTTTCACTTTCATTTTCTCCTATTTTCCATTATTTTCATAAATAAATATGCCAAAATGCCATTTTTCCTTTCCAAAGCCTTTGAAATTGCTTTTGCCAATTTCCTTAGCCATAATAAACCAAATGACCACCCACACTAGGATGTTTTTCCCAACATTCAGCTTGGAATACGTGTCCCATCAACCGTGGCCTTATATATTTTTTCATGGATTTTTGACCAGGGTTGTTACAACAGGCAAGAATTGTCAGCTTCATAAAGGAATATTGCAGATAAAATGAAAGGTTTACATCTTGGGTGAAATAGCTTTATTTCATTTAAGTTGTGTGTATACCTTAAATTTCAATTGGTATCATTGTGTCAATTGATAGTTTGGGCTCTTATGGAATAACGTCGTGTACAAGTGAGCATTTACTTCCAATGAGGAGCTAAAAGTTTTTTCTTGGTACACTATCCAAATTTTATCATTTCTTATGGTGCAATTGATATTATTGAAGTAGTAGTCCTTATTGTAGAAGTATGATCTCAAGGGGAGAATTTATTAATATGCTTATGCGAAGCGATCATAGAGGAGGAAGCAGTAGCAGTGGTGAAGAACAATAAGAAATGCATCATCATTGATTGGTATTTGCAGTAGCAGTAATACCGTGAGCAATTTAATTGGTATCATTTTTCTTTTTAACTGATACATAAGATGCATTGGGAAGAGGATTATTCAACCAGCATCCATAAGGTGTCCAAGACTGGAGGATCAAATAAGTGATAATGTATATCCAGTTGGATCAAATAACATATGCCAAGTTTATGGAGCAGCATAAATAAAAATCCTTGAAGAGATGTCTGTAGATCAGAACACACATCATCATCTAGTTCCTCAGTCTTTACAGTCAGTGATTGCATGGGGGAGAAAAAGGTAGCTTGCTGATCAGGAGCTCAAGACCAAGTGTTGAAAAATGCTTAAATTTGAAAGTGCTTAGATTTGTTTGGAACATAAATGACTGGATAGATCTCATCTTGCTGATTCTGGCACCGTGAATGGTTCGAAAAACCGACACCGTATGTAGAAGTTATGCCAATTTGAAAATCACCCAATAACCTTTAATTTTAATTTTTTTTATAAAAAAAATTTGAAATAGAATATTCCAAAGAATGTTGCTTTGAGAATATTCTTGAAATATTTCATTCAGGGCAGCCAATAGAAGGGTGCCACATGGAAAGCCCGGAGGCTGCCATGTGGCCCCAAGGTGGACATTGGAACGACATTTAAAACTTTTGTTTGCAATTCGGTGGGTCGAACACATGACCTACCCCCAAATAGTTCAGAGGTTTACCGTTAGTGGACACAATGGTTCTTGTTTATGAATGGCCTGAAACTTATATTTAAAGTTTAAATAAGTTTCATTTGGGGCGGAAATGGGCCAGCCCCCATATCACATGACCACACGCGCAGGACCAGGAGCTAAAACTCGGCAGTCACGGATAACTACCCGACATTTGCGGTCACATGCCCGTTAAACTGGTTGTCAACTAGCAGTCTACTCGGTGGTTTCAGCCAAATTTGGTGGGCTGCCTCCAAATTAGACGGATTACTAAAGTTATCTGCACTTCCACTAAAGTTAACTGGAGTTTATTTAGGGGTTGACTAGCAGTTCATGAATATGCCATAACTTTGGCTAGGAGAGGCCTTTCTGGACGAATTTGTTTTTGATTTTGGTTCTATTCAACCTTTTTGAGCCATTGGAATAGGTTTCACAACAAACAGAGGTCATCTTCAGGTGTTTTTGCTTCGAAAAATTTCCAGGAGCCGCTAAGGCCTATTTAGTGTTGGAGCTGCATTAGGTTGTGTGCAGCCATTGAAGGTGAAACAAAAGCCTATTTCTACTGTAATGAAATTTTTGAATCCAATGAAGGTGTTTTCAGAATCATTTGGAGACTTCTAAAGGCCAAGATGCTGAAGGGAAGTTTCAAGCAGCCCAGAGCCATCCATGAAGGAAGGCCTAGATCGTGGATGCAATGCTTGTTTTGAGTAAATGAATAATCATTTGTTGATGTCAGATATGTGCTAGAGACGTTAGCAGAGGTATTAGAGACATTTGAAGCATTCTGAAGGAGTTTGTGCCATTAAGAAGCTCAGGGAAGCTTAGTGCACCTGCTGAAGGAATCAAGTCCAAGGGAGCCTAGATCTGCCTGCACAAAGAGGACAACCATGATAGGGATGTATATGGTTTTTCTAAGTCCATAGGTTTAGTCAGTAACATTCTGGAGTTGAGTGTGGAACTTGTAAAAGAATTCAAGCCATAATCCCAAAGATCCAAGTCAAGTTGACTAGAGCTCGAAGGAGACGTAGCCCACGAGATCGGGGTGAACTCCTTATTAAATTTGCTGTTAAGTGTGATGTTTATTTGCTGCCTTATATGTATGATATATTTGTTTAATATCAGTTGAAACAAATCAAGTTAAAGCACTTAAACAGATGAAAACAAATCAACACATACACCTATTTCAAGCTAAAATTCCGCATAACGTCAAGTTCAAGCAAGGTCTTTTTTTAATTAAATCTGAGTGTTTACTTCTAATATTTCTTTAGGCAGAGTTTGTAGAGGGCCACGTAGCTTCTGGATCGTATCCTCTCTTTAGAGGTGACATATCTAGTAAATGCCCCTACAATCTATCTCTGTATTAGAAATAAGAAGTTCTCACATTTTCAGAGTTAAACTTGGAGTATTTTTGCACTCATTTACATAAATTAAAATGGATACCTTGCACCCTTTTTCAAGTACCTTCCACTTTCAGATCAGGTTGGTATCAGAGCACTTGGTTTGCTTGATTGACATCACAATAGCTTGAAAGGTGTTTAAAGCAGTGTAGAAGATTGATTGCTTTACTATTTTGCAAACTGCATGTTGTTTGAGTTTGCTAAAGTTTGGGGATAGCTACTGATTAGCTAAGTCTTGGAGAAGACAAAAAGGGATAGAAGATATTTTCCTTTACCCCAAAGGACCTCAAAACCACTCCAATATTTTCACTTGAGTTGGTTTGCTGTTGGCTGCTTGAACAAGATTTTCACTTGATTTGTGTGTTGTTGGCTGCTTGAATATGTGATGGCTGTAAAGACATTTGGTGAAAAAGCTTTGTCATTTGTTTTGAAAAGCTTTAAGAACATTGTAAAGTTAATTTGTTCATTGACATCATAATGACAACTTCTACAAGTGAAGTTTCCTCCTTCACAAGGTTCTTCGATGAAGATATGAAGCGTGAATTCCTTATATTAAAGGATATGGTGCAGATCCTGTTTGAGGATAGAAGAGAAAGCATGGAGCTTCATGAGAAATTGTTGGCCATGAAGCAGGAGAAGAAAGAAATTCTTCAAATCTTGCATGATACGAAGTTGCAGCTTCATCAAGCCCAAGAGGCTTTTTCCAAGAACATGCGTGAGAAAGAGGTAATCCATTCTAATTTGTCTTTAGTTTCCTCTTTAGAAAGATGTGTTGGATCTTTCGAAAAGCATACAAGAGGAGTAGGATCCAAGTTAATGATTAAGATGGGTTATGAAGGCAGAAGATTAGGAAAGCATGCACAAGGCATGATTGAACCCCTTTCTGTTGAGGAAAGACCCAAGAATCTTTGACTTGGTTATGTGCAATCTAATGGTGAAGACTCAAAAGCATTAAGGCATGTGAGGCTAATTCAAAGGGAACTTTTGTTCCAAGTTCCATGAGGCAAATATGTCAAAATTGTTTCAAAGATGATTGCCATTACTTTAAGCCCTTGTTGCAACAAGAAGATGGTAGACATGCAACTTATGGAAAGCATGCAATTTTAGGCAGTTTTCAAGACAAGAACGATGATGTTAGTCTGCAATTGAAATCTGGAGTCTCTACTAGTTCAACTCCTCGTGGAGGAAAAAAGGATGAACATGCAAAGAAACACAAAAGGTATACATCTTCTCATGATCAATTTGATTGTGTTTTTGCAAGGCATGAAAATTTTACAGGCTTTAATGGAAGAAAGATTTCTTGTACATATTGTGGTCAATTTAACCATCATGTTTTGAGATGTTGGATGAGGAAGAAAGCACACAGGAAATAGATGAAGCAAAGACTACCTTCAAAGAAGGTGCATAAGATTTGCACTTTCTACCAAAATAAGGGACATGTTGTCTCTCATTGTTGGACTTTACATCCAACTCGTCGTCCCGCACACATGCAGAAAGAGGACAAGATTGGAAAACGTGGAACCACAGATTCCATTAGTGATGTGGAATGGGAAGTTTCACATGAGGAAAAGTTGCAATAGGAAAAGTCACCATGGAAGTGGCTTGGTGAGGAGTGGATGGACTTCTTGACACAGTAAGACGTACTCCTTTTTTACATATGTCAATTTCGGATGTATGCATGTATTCTATGCTGTAATATCTTGTTTGTCTTGAGCTACCTTAGATCATTGATCAAGGCAGCATTGTTCAGTTTCATTCTATAATTTTCTTGCCAGAAAATTTCTGTGTGAGTGCAAGAAAGACAGTTGTGGACAGGAGGACAAGCGCATTTAGGAAGGGAAATGTCAATTTATTTCCATTTGTGGTTCAAATTCATTTGCCATGCAAAGAAAATGTTTGAAGGGATGAAGAGAAGAGGATGTTCATTCTCTCATTGTCTGTACTATAGTTCAATTCAGCATTTTAGTAAGCTTTTGGGGTCCAAAAGCCTCTCATTTGGGACGTGTGATCAGGAGCTCAAGACCAAGAGTCGAAAAATGCTCAAATTCGAAAGTGATCAGATTGGGTTGGAACCTGAATGATCGGATAGGTCTCATCTTCCTCATTCTGGCACCGTGAATGGTTCGAGAAACCGACACTGTATGCAGAAGTTATGCTAATTTGAAAATCACCCAGTAATGTTTAATTTTGAATTTTTTTATAAAAAAAATTTGAAATAGAATATTCCAGAGAATATTCCTTTTAGAATATTCTTGAAATATTTCATTTAGGGCAGCCAATAGAAGGGTGCCACGTGGAAATCCCGGAGGTCGCCACGTGGCCCCAAGGTGGACATTGCAATGACATTTAAAACTTTTGTTTGCAATTCGGTGGGTCGAACACACGACCTACCCCCAAACAGTTCAAAGGTTTACCGTTAACACACGCAGTGGTTCTTGTTTATGAATGGCTGAAAATTATATTTAAAGTTTAAATAAGTTTCATTTGGGGTGGAAATGGGCTAGCCCCTAAGGGCTAGCCCCCATATCACATGACCACGCACACGGGACCAGGAGCTAAAACCCGACGGTCATGGATAACTACTCGACATTTGTGGTCACATGCCCGTTAAACTAGTGGTAAAATAGTAGTCCTCTCGGTTGTTTTGGCCAAATTTGGCGGGCTGCCTCCAAATTAGGTGGATTACTAAAGTTATCTACACTTCCACTAAAGTTAACTAGAGTTTATTTAGGGGTTGATTGGCAATTCATGAATATGCCATAACATTGGCTAGGAGAGGCCTTTTTGGACGAATGGTTTTTTGATTCTGGGTCTTTTCGACCTTATGGAGCCATTGGAAGAGGTTTCATAGCAAAAAGAGGTCATATTCAAGTGTTTTTTCTTTGGGAAAGTTCCAAGAGCCACTAGGGTCTGTTTAGTGTTGGAGCTGCATTGTGTTGTGTGTAGCCATTGGAGGTGAAACAAAAGCCTATTTCTACTGTAATGAACCTTCTAAATCCAATGAAGGTCTTTTCAAAATCATTTGGAGACTTCTAAAGGCCAAGATACTGAAGGGAAGTTTCAGGCAACCCAGAGCCATCAATGATGGAAGGCTTAGATCGTGGATGCAGTGCTTGTTTTGAGTAAATGAACAGTCATTTGTTGATTTCAGATATATTTTGGATACATTAGCAGAGGTTTCAGAGACATTTGAAGCATTCTGAAGGAGTTTGTGCCATTAAGAAGCTCAGGGAAGCTTAGTGCACCTACTGAAGGAATCAAGTCCAAGGGAGCCTAGATCTGCCGGCACAAAGAGGATAGCCATGACAGAGATGTATATGGTTTTTCTAAGCCCATAGGTTCAGACAGTAACCTTCTGGAGTTGAGTGTGGAACTTGTAAAAGAATTCAAGTCATAATCCCAAAGAGCCAAGTCAAGTTGACTAGAGCTTACAGGAGACGTAGCCCACGAGATTGGGGTGAACTCCTTATTAAATTTGCTATTATGTGTGATGTTTATTTGCTGCCTTATATGTTTGATATATTTGTTTAATATCAACTGAAACAAATCAAGTTAAAGCACTTAAACAGATGAAATCAAATCAACACATACACCTGTTTCAAGCTAAAATTTCGCATAACGTCAAGTTCAAGCAAGGTCTTTTTTAATGAAATCTGAGTGTTTACTTCTATTATTTCTTTAGGCAGAGACTGTAGAGGGCTAGTTAGCTTATAGCTCATCCTCTCTTTAGAGGTGACATATCCAGTAAGTGCCCCTACAGTCTATCTATGTATTAGAAATAAGAAGTTCTCACATTTTCAAAGTTTATCTTGGAGTATTTTTGCACTCATTTACATAAATGAAAATGGATACCTTGCACCCTTTTTCAAGTACCTTCCATTTTCAGTCCACTTGCAGCCCTTTTCCATTTATTTCAAAGGAGGAGAGAACTATTTTAGAAGCTATGATGGCCCATGAATAGGAAATAAATTCATTGGTGGCTTATGCTAGGAGAAGTTTTGAAGTAGCATGTGGGGTGAACATCAAAAGTGAATATGAGGTTGACGTGTTGACATAAATTCCAAAGGGGGAGATTGTTGGATAGTTGGAATTATCTGGATGGCTAGTGGTTGCAAGTGTGTTGGCATTGATGTCCAAAATCATGCTGGGAGATGTGTTTGGAAGTTAGAATTATCTAACAGTTGGAAAACATGTTTCCATTGATATGAACCAGATAGAATTGATGTGCTTAGTGTGTCAATTTTAGGGGGAGTCCCATGGTTGTTGTAGTGCTCTATAAAGAATCATCATAGTAGCAGTCTTATTGGAGAAGCCATAAAAAGAAGACTATTGTGGTTGGGAGTCTTGGGTTCTAGGCAGAAGAAGAAGAATGGTAGAGATTTTGTAGCTATTTTTCAGGTAGTATATTGGCTCAAAACCTACATCAGACCTTCTCCATTGGAAAGTGATCTAAAATATCTTTCCAACAATATGAGGAGGTATGCAAATTGCCTCCTGGATCAGGTGTTATTCCCAATTAAATTTTGGTGACTTAAGCCATGAAAGTAGAGTTAAAAGGCGTTTGGAGGAGTCTTGGAAAATAGCCAAAGTTAGCGGCGTGGCAAATTTCAGCGGAAATGGTGTCAAAACCTCAAAACTTTAGAAGGATCAGAACCTTGGGACATCAGACCTTCATAACCACATTGTAATTTCCCTTTAATAAAGTTTTGATCTGATACTAGGGCAACAAGGCCAAATTTCGGAAGGAACGATATTAGAAGGATTGATCAAGTCATATAAGAGGTCGGAGCCTCAGGACCTCTGAGGATCAGAACATCGAGACCTCGGTGTTTTACTTAAAAGGGACCTAAGATAACATGGAACCTTAGAGAATATGGCACAGGTAGACATATTGGAACCTTCAAGTAGATGGCGTTGGTAGGCATATTGGAACCTCAGAGTAGCAGAATATCAAAGGTCGGAACCTCGGAGTAGGCGGTTATCAGAATATGAGATAAAGCTCAAAATTTCAAAAGGATAGAACATCGGAGGTCAAAGCCTAGGAACCTCAGAAGGTTGAATATTATATATTATGGAGCAATGGAACACATAAAATATTGCAGAAATATAAACACAGAAAACACATAAAACAAGAGAGACACAGATATACATGGTTCACCCAGTTTGGGCTACGTCCACCCCAAACAGCCAGTCCTTCCTTTCTATTATCTAGCAAAATGAAGAGACACAACCTACAACAGATTTTTTGTAATATCCTCTATTTTCTCTCTTAGTCTCACCTCTCTGTTTCTCGCTCACATATATTACACAAACTCAATACAATGCCCTCATATGAAGGGAGGGTTTGCCTTCTAGGGCAAAAAATCCTAAAATAAACATAAGTTCTACTGTCAGATCATCTGCCTAATGAACGGCCCAGATTGACTAGAAATTACTATACTTTTACAGGGCAATTTTACATCTGTTTTTAGCTTCGGGGGCGTTGCCCCCAAGCCCCCACCGGGGGACCACTGGCCCTCGGACCCCCCAGCCGGGGGGGATCGCCCCCCCACAGACCCTCGTGGGGGGGACAAGTCCCCCCCCGCACCCCCCCGCGTGGAGGGGTGTACAAACTTCCTGGGGTATACATTTGACTGAAACAAAGACCTCTGAACAATCATGCTCCACACACAACAATCTCCCACTTGGAGAATGATTGTAGCAACTCCACCGCTGCTTCATTTGCTTGACAATGACGCCCCTTTGGACCTGGCTATTTCACATCTTCATCGTCATCCTTGAAGACCAATTGAAACTGAGCATATTCTTAGTTTCTCCCTGGTTACAACTTTTATTAACATATCTGCAGGATTCTGGCTAGTGTGTATCTTTTCCAGCTTCAACTCTCCATCTTCCAACACTGATCGTATGAAATGGTACTTGAGCTGTATGTGTTTAGTCCTAGAATGAAATGCTGATTTCTTTGAAAGATGAATGGCACTTTGGCTATCACTGTATAATGTGCCCATATCATGCTCCTTAACAAATTCACCCATAAACCTTTGTAACCAAATCATTTCTTTACTAGCCTCTGTAGCAGCAACATACTCTGCTTCTGTTGTTGAAAGTGCAACAACACTTTGGATTTTTGAAACCCAACTGACAGATGTTCCACCAACAGTGAATACATATCCTGTAGTGCTTCTCCTGTTATCTCTGTCACCTGTGCCATATCTGCACCAACATATCCCTGTAAGGAAATGTTTGAACCACCAAAGCATAATGCTTGATCTGTGGTACCTTTCAAATATCTGAGAATCCATTTCACTGCCATCCAATGTTCCTTTCCTGGATTGTTCATGTACCTGCTTACAACTCCCACTGCATGTGCAATATCAGGCCTTGTGCAGACCATTGCATACATTAAGCTTCCAACTGCTGATGCATATGGAACTTTAGACATATAATCCATGTCTTCTTGGGTCTTTGGCACATTTCCTTACTAAGTTTGAAATGGCTAGCAAAACGTGTACTAACTGGTTTTGCATTGTGCATATTAAATCTTTTCAACACCTTTTGTATGTACTCATTCCGAGACAATGTTAATTTGCGATTTTTCCTGTCTCTAGTTATTCTCATACCAAGGATTTGTTTTGCAGCTCCCAAATCCTTCATTGCAAATGAATTTGCCAATTTTCTTTTGAGCACATTTATTTCCTGCATGTTAGATCCTGCAACAAGCATGTCATCTACATACAATAACAATATAATATAGCTGCCATCATTTTTGCTTTTTCAGATAAACACAATGATCAGAGTGACATCTAGTATAACCTTGTTTTGACATAAACTTGTCAAATTTTAGATACCACTGCCTTGGAGCCTGTTTTAAGCCATACAAGCTCTTCTTCAACCTGCACACAAGTTTCTCCTTCCCTTTCACTTCATATCTTTTTGGCTGCTGCATATATATCTCTTCCTCCAAATCCCCATGGAGAAAGGTTGTCTTTACATCTAACTGCTCAAGATGCAAATCTTCAGCTGCTACAAGACTGAAAATAGTTCTGATTGAAGTCATTTTAACAACAAGAGAAAATATTCATCAAAATCAATACCTTTCTTCTGTGCAAACCCCTTCACCACAAGTCTAGCTTTGTACCTCTGTTTTCCTCCATCTTCTTCCTTCAACCTGTAAACCCATTTATTCTTCAATGTAGTTTTTCATGCAGGCAACCTGACTAAATCCCAAGTCTGGTTATGCATTAAGGAGTCCATCTCTTCTTCCATGGCTACCTCCCACTTCTTCCTGCTTTCAACCTGCATTGCTTCGTCATAACATTCGGGTTCACCGGAATCAGTCAACAATAAATAATATAATGAGAGAGAGTATCGTTCAGGGGGTCTACTTATCCTGATAGATCTTCTAACACCACTTTCAGGTGTTTGGGGTGCCTGTTGTAGTTGTGATGGTTGTTTATTATTATTATTTTCAGGCACCTTTACTTTTTCAGTGATTTCATCAAGAACTGCATATTCCTTGTTTTCATTTTCTTGTTCCTTTTCCTACAACTGATTCTTATACAAGACCTTTTCATTGAATATTACATCTCTGCTCCTAATGATTTTGTGATTTTCATAATCATATAAGCGATAACCAAAATCATTAACACCATATCAATAAAGGTAATTTCTTTTGCTTTGCTTCAAGGCTTTGTTTCTATTTTCTTTTCATTTGAACAAAGCTCACCCAAGGCTTTAAATAGAGTAGTTTACCTTTTTACTGTCCATTGCTCTCTCTCGCGCACACCTCAAGGAAATTGAAGGCCTCTTTTTTATGATAAACAGCAGTTACTTCTAAACATTGCCAAAACTGTAAGGCAATCCTGCATGCAATCTATGCACCTTGTGCCGCTCCATGATTTTCCTGTCATCCTTTTTTTACCTGACACACCATTTTTTGTTGGTGTTCTTGGAACTATCTTCTTCTGCGATTTCCATGCTTTGAATAGTACCTATCAAACTCTTTGCTATAATATTCACCTCCATTGTCTGATCTGAGACACTTCAATTTCTTTCCTGTCTCAATCTCAACCAAGCTTTCCATTTCTTGAAAGTATCAAATACATCAGATTTATTCTTAATACAATAAATCCAAGTTTTTCTAGTTGCATCATCAATAAAAGTAACATAATAATGAAAGCCACCGAGAGATGATACCTGAGCAGGTCCCCATACATCTGTATGCACAAGCTCTAATTTTTCATTCTTCTTTTCTTTCCCAACTCTGAGAAATCTGACTCTCTTCTGTTTTCCATAAATGCAATTCTCACAGAAGTCCAAATCAACATTCTTCAAACCCGGAAATAAATTCCTTGAGTGAAGAATCTTCATCCCTTTTTCACTCATGTGTCCAAGCCTATGATGCCATAATGCTGCATCTGCTCCTTTGGAAGTTAAAGCATTAACAGAGTTAGAAATACCATTGCATAAATACAATGTACCAACCTTTTCGCCTTTTCCTATTACCAGGGCTCCTTTGGTGACCTTCCAAGCTTTATCTGTGAAAGTTGTCACATAACCTTCACCGCCTAACTGCCCTGTTGAAATCAGATTTTTCTTTAGATCTGGAA
>APFE031655950.1:0-14300 GCA_000404065.3 Pinus taeda
TTTATTTATTTATTATTATTTTTTAATTTAATGCATCCATGAAGTTATGATCAGGTAGTTACTATTTTGATTTATACTTATAGTTGCACCTTTATTATAGTATTATTACTATTTTTATTTATTGATTTATTTAAGCAATCTAATCATCTCCTTAATTATCCATAATAAAATATGGTAGGTCTAGATATCTCTCCTTTCTTAAAAGTATTTTACATTAATATTCTGATAAAATAATATATATATACACATTTTCCTAACAAACTAAGTAAAGTAATAAACTACCCTTTAGATTTTATTGATATTGATATTATTATTAATTAATAAATTCAAATACAAATTAACTTAGCTTTTAATTCTGCCTTCAAGATTATTTACTCTCTAATTTTACCTTAACAAACATATTTATATTTAGTAAATTAATTAACAAATGGGTAACTTAAAGCTGGAAACTTACCATTAAAATTATATATTTTCCTAACAACCAATTACCTTTATTAATTTGACTATAAATGGATATTATTAAATAAATCATTTTTATTTTATTTATACAATTTTAATAACCGTATAAAATAAAAATAATATTTTTATTAATATAAGTTTAACCTAACCATAATAGTCCAAAGTAGCTGTCAATTAGACGTTATGTAGCCGTTGGAGTCTCTGCACAATCTATTTAACATGCTATGCCAGATATGTTTCTTCAACTTGTCCTCACGATGAACCACACTGGTTGGTTCGAAACGAGTCAACAAAAGTCTTTTTCATGTGATTTACACTGAAGCTCTTCTTATAAATATCAATGTGCTTTGTCTTTGAATGATATGCAGGGTTCTTTTCCAAAAAATTGCACTTTGGATGTCACAGTATATCCTTATAAATTCCTGTACTAACCTCATACTTGAACACAATCTCTGCAACCAAACTTCTTCCTTACTTGCATAAATGGCTGCCATGTATTTTGCCTCTGTAGTTGATAGTGCCACTACAGACTGTTTCTTACTCATCCAACTGACTTCACCTCCAAATAGGCCAAACACATACCCACTTGTAGATATTCTCTTATGCAGATCTCTAGCCCAGTCTGCATCAACAAAGGCATGAATATCCAACACTCTATCCAATCCTGGTCTTCCTTGGTAGCATAAACCATAATCACTAGAGCCACGCAAATACCTAGAAACTCACTTCACTATTGTCTAGTGCTCCTTCCCTAGTTTTGACATAAACCTGCTCAATACTCCCATTGCATGTGCAATGTCTGGTCTAGTACAAAGCATTACATACATTAGGCTACCAACTGCACTTGCATATGGAACACGGGACATGTCCTCTTCCTCTTCTTGTGTCTTGGGACATTTTTCAACAGATAACCTCACACCTACAAGAATAGGAACCTTCATCGGTTTACTATCCTGCATATTAAACCTCTGCAATATTGTCTCGACATACTTCCTCTAGTTTAACCAAAGCTTCCTCTTTGCCCAATCTCTTTTAATTTCCATGCCCAAAATATAGTTTGCAGCACCAAGATCTTTCATGTCGAATTTGGACGAAAATTGGGTCTTCAAATCTTGGATAACTTCTTTGTCATTTCCAACCAACAACATATCATCCACATACAAGACCAAATAAATAACATAGTCACCAATTAATGTAAAATACACACAGTGATCTTCTTTGCTTCTGTTGAAACCAAGTCCCCGTATAAATGTATCAAATTTCTGATGCCACATCCTTGGTGATTGTTTTAACCCATACAAAGATTTCTTTAACTTGCATACCAGTTCCTTACCTTTCACCGCAAAGCCTTCAAGTTGCTTCATGTATATCTCCTCTTCCAGATCCCTGTGCAGAAATGTTGTCTTCACATCCATCTGTTCTACCTCAAAATCAAAAGCAGCAGCAATAGATAAAAGTAATCTAATAGAAGTTACCTTAGCAACAGGGGAAAAAATATCACCTAAATCAATTCATGGCACCTGGGAATAACCTTTTGCTACCAACCGAGCTTTGTATTTCTCCACCTTTCCTTCTGCATTTATCTTCTTCTTGAACACGCATTTGCTGCTAATGGGTTTCCTTCTAGCTGGCAACTCCACTAGATCCCAAGCCTCATTTTTGTGCAAAGATACCATTTTATCAACCATGGCCTCTTTCTAGAGTTTTCCATCCTCTAAATATACTGCTTCCTTCAGACTTCTGGGATCATCATTAGTAATAGATACAGCAAAATTTGAACAGAAAGTAGATGGACTATACTTTTCTGGCTGCCTTCTTTCTCGAAATGATCTTCTTTCACCCGAAGTTTGTGGCTCTTCATCTTCTGATTCCTCTCCTGCTATGGAGTCTAATTCTTCCTCCTTAAGCTCAAACTCTATCTTCTTAAGTTCCTTTGGTTGGACTTCATGTTTAATAAGATATTTTACCTCTCTGAACACCACATCTCGGTTGTACACAACCTTCCATGTGACTAGGTTCCAAAGCTTATAACCCTTTAAACCATCCTTATACCCAATAAGATGCACTTTTTAGATTTACTATCCAACTTGGTTCTTTTCTCCTTTGGAACATGTACATATGCATCACATCCAAATACCCTCAAGTGTGAAAGAGAGGGTTTCTTACTAGTCCATAATTCTTGTGGAGTCTTATCCTCCAACGCTGATGAAGGTGACCTGTTGACCAAGTAACATGCAGTATCCACCGCCTCTGCCCAGAATTCCTGTCCTAACCTGGCACCACTGAGCATTCTTCTTGCCCTTTCCATCAACGTCTTGTTCATTCTTTCTGTGACTCCATTTTGCTGAGGTGTATATGGAGTAGTCTTCTGCCGTACTATACCACACTTCTTATAGAATTCTTCAAATTCCTTGCTACAGAATTCTCCACCATTATCTGTCCTCAATGCCTTTATCTTCTTCTCTGTCTGATTTTCCACCAGAGCCTTAAATTCTTTAAACCTGTCAAAGACTTTATATTTCTTCTTAAGGAAATATATCCATGTATTCCTTGAGAAGTCATCTATAAATGATACAAGTACATAGACTTACCCAGTGATGGAACCTTTACAGGTCCAAACACATCACTGTGCATAAGCTCTAATATCTGTTTCACCCTCTTACTACCAGAGGGGAAACTCACCTGATTCTGCCTCCCATATACACAATTTTCATAGAAATCAAAATCCAGAGAGCTATTACTCATACCTTATACCATACCTTTACCATGAAGTATTTGAAGGCCCTTCTCTCCAATATGTCCAAGCCTTTGATGCCACAACATGGTCTTCCCTCCAAAGACCACTAGATTTTCTGCTCCAGTTTTAGGAACCATAGAACTGTTGCACCCATCAACAACTATGCTACCTTGCAGTTTGTATAGAGTTCCAATCCGAAATCACAGTTCTCCTCGAACCATCTTGCAAGCATCCTTCTCGAACATTGTTTTTACACCTGCATCATCCAACTTACTTACAAAAATCAGATTTCTAGCCAATGCAGGAATATGTAGAACACCCAGAAGTGTTCTAACCCTTCCACCTTGCAGCTTCAACTTTACTTTTCCGCGACCAATGATTCTAGCTTTCCTATCATCCCCTAAGAGGACATCACCACCATCGTATTTCTCATACTCACAAAACCACTCTCTATGGGGAGTGAAGTGAAAGGATGAACCTGAGTCAATTAGTCATGCCTCATGATCTACATGTGTTCTTGAAGAAGCCAAGTACACATCCCTGCGTTAACCTGAGGTGGTTTTCACCTCTGCAAAAGGAGAATCATCAAATCCCTTTCCTTTATCAGGAGCTTTATATTTATAGTCCCTTTTGTAGTGCCCTTCCTTTCCGCATTTCCAGCACACTACCTTTACAGGTTTTCCTGGAGATTTATATCTCCCTCTAGATTTAGATCTCCCACTCAATGACTTATTTTCGTTTCTGTTCTGGGACTGTCCTTGTATAGACAAGGCATCACCATTCTGGCTCTCCATATTTTTCCATCTCATTTCCTCCGTCAGCAAGGCTGAGACTATTTCATCAAACTACAAGGCAGTTGCATTGCTACCTATTGAAATAACCAAACTATCCCACGAATCTGGTAGAGAACATAATAAACTGATGCACTTATCTTCATCTGAAATTTTAATATCAACAGATGCTAACTGACTTACCATAGTATTAAATGTGTTTAGATGCTCTGTCACGGAGTCTCCATCTTTCATCCTTAGGTTATTAGCCAGAGACTTAGATTGGTACAAAGTCCCTAGCTTATCCCACAAAGCCTTTGCCATAGCTTCCCGTGATACACTCGACAATACTGAATCTAAGACACACAATCGTATTGTGCTCTTTGCCTTTCAATCCAACTTCTTCCATTATTCATCGGGCACTCCTGTTGGCTTAGTACTTGGATCTATCGCGATCCACTGATCTTTATCCATGAACAGATCCTCCATCTTGACTTTCCACAACTCAAAACTATTAACATTAAATTTCTCGATCTTTATCTTTCCACTGCTCACAATCTTCTTTCACCACGAGAATCGATCTCACAGATCTCCCACTGAACAGGGTCTACCACAGGCCCAAGCGAAACCCCTCAGCAACAAAGGCATCCCCTTGAAGCCAAAACAACTCTAATATCAAATGTAGGTTTTAACCCCGTACAGAAATTACCTACATATGAATTCTTAAACACAGAAAATAAACAATGCAAGAGCATAACACATAAAACACATATACACAAATATTTCCCCCAAATCCCAAAACTAGGACTACCAGCTTGATTTTTCATTATGTTCCTTTCAATGTTATAATACATATTTATACATGTCAAAGCATCCAATACCATGGACCGAAAACCATCGCGTCTAAGAACATGTGAAAAAATCATGTACAAAACCATAGGCGGGTCCGCCCAACCTAACATGGGGTCCAAAACCAATCTTTTTCGGGGTTCTACCCTGGACCCCATAAAGTGGGGTTACGAGTATGCCTAAAACCCCTGTGACCTCCCCCCTCTAACCCCCAATCAACTACGTGGGCTAGTCGTGGAAAGAATATAACACAACCCAACAATAATTTTGATGCTATTAGAAGGTAAAATGGGAGGACCCAACACCAGAAAATACAACAAGTATGAGGCTATTAGAAAAGGAAAAAATGGAGGGTATGATAAAGAAAAACTACTAACTGTTATGGAAAATATCCATTCCTAACATCATAATTACACAAATTGGTGGTCATCTATCCAATCTCTAATGTTTGGACAATAATTTAAATTTTATTTAATTCAATCAATAATTTCCTATAATTATCTATAGGGTAAGTGAATCACTAGTTGTAGGTTTCAAAGGCAGAGGGAGACACCCCATGGAGGTGGAAAGCGAGCAACAGGTTGCACTGATATACTCATTTGATTATTAAATTTTTAAATAAAATGGTAGATATGAGTATGCAACTAACAACTTATAGGTCTATGTATCTATTTGGTTGCCTTGCATATTTTTCATATTAGGAGTATTGTTGATGTCCTTTGTCGACGATAATGTCTGTCAAGCCAATACTTGCAAAGAAGCTTTGGGTAGTTATGGTTCATTAAGGTGTGTTTTTTCCAGTCAAAAGCTGCCTATTTCCTCCAACTGATGTTCCCTATGAGAATTGTACATTTCCTTCTAATCTGCTTTGCCTTGGACATTTTTATTTTAAGGCATTCTCACCCCTATCCTAAGGGGTGAGACGAATAGGTTGAAGAAAGTGGAATTCAAAGGTTTTGTAGTTGTGATTTTCATAACATTTTATTCGGTGTTCAACAATCTAGTGTTTCTTGAAGTATTAAGTAGAGCAATTTTTTATAGTTATATTTGTGTTTAAATGATTCCAATAAGAAACATCTCTAAGCCAAGATGAAAAATCTATGTTTCACTTCTTGTAGTATTGCAGTTCAAGATCAAACCTTTGACTGTAGAATTGCTCAAAGTATGTTGACTTGGTCCTCCTTTGGGATGTCTTTGATTTCAATGTCATACCTCTTGTTTTCTCTTACTATGTGGAGCTTGCTTAGGCAATATGCAGGTTTCTAGTGTAAAGACAATGTGGACATATTATTTTACTTTTCCAATTATCTCAACATATTAGGTAAGTAACCAAAAGATTGCACATTAGGCTAGGAGGTGGCTAGGTAAAAATTATAGGGTGGTTAGCATTGATGCAAGATATTCCATCACAACATCGAAATAGAAACTGGTGAAATCACTGCATATTAGGACTCATCATCTTCTCTAGACAATCATCATCAACCAATTACCTACCACTAACACATAAAAAAGAATGGTGCATCAGAAAAATGTTTTCACGTGACATAGATAGACAGGTCCCATAAATTGACAACAAAAGGTAATAATATTAACAAAAGACATGGGATGACACTAATTAATTTATAACATTCTTCCAGTAGTACTAACTCAACCACTTACAAAAATTAAATCGTATTTAAAACCATGATCATAGTGGCAAGCACAAAGAGGTATTGTGACAACATAAATGGCTTTAATTTGTTAGTAGGGAAACATACCAAAAACCAATAGATTCATTTTAGCTCAAACAAAATGTATACATTGCAGTGTCCAGTAAAATAATGTAAAATGACATGAAACAATTACTGGGTACAACAAATGAAAATTCGTTTGATAACAACTACTCTAATCTCTTAATTTTCATCATAATTGAAGAAAAGAAAGAGAGGGAAACAATACCAAAGGAGCCCATACAAATATTTTAAACAAATGGCCCATTTAAAAATAAAATCAATGATAACATATTTACCATAGATTATAATAATCACTCTAAAAATACAAGTCAATTATAGGAATTTAATTATAGGGTGTTGAATCTCTTCCATATTGATTTGTTTAATTGTAACCTTAAATCCAAGAAAAGAAGAGTCTATATTCCTTCCTTTCTTGCCCTTTTCTTTTTAATTTTTGATCCTTGAATATTCAAATCTAATACTGCAATTGAATCAACTTTACTCTTCTTTGTTTTTATTATCGTTTCTTTGAATTCTTTAATGTATTTAGAAAGGATTTTGCTCCATCATTCCTTGTTTCAGAATCATTAAAAGTGGAAGCCTTACAAACATTTGAAATGGGTAAAGTTTCTTTACATTAGAAAGAAATTTATGATGGCTTCACTACAAGATTGCTACCAACATTTTTTGCAATGCATTCTCCAACTTCTGGATGGACAATATAAACAACTTATTAATTAGAAAAGTTTTTATCATATCATACAACCCTCATTTCTAATATCAATCTTGTGAGGCAATGAACATATCATGAGAGGTTATTTTGTTGCTTTGTAAATTTCCTTGTATTGTAGACAATGGAGAAGCACCCAAATCTAACAAGTCAAAAGCTTTTGCCAATAATTTAGAGTTTTCCTTGGCAAAAAGAGAAGAAAATTATACTTATTTTCAGAATAAAAACAAATTATCTTTTCACTTATATGCAATTTAGAATTTAAAATTTTTTGAGTAATGGAAGTTACATAACAGCAATAGTGTATTGTCATTTACAAAATATTTCTAGATGAAATAAAGAAAAAAACTAGCCCCCTCCATCGCCATATATACCAAAAATTTACATATGGTATACAATCACTTTAAAGATGACAATAAATAGCTATGGAGATAATAGGGATATAAAAAAGAAGATAAAGAATGAAGCCTTTCATTAGTGGTCCTAAATTTCTCAAGGGTTGGGCAATGGAAGGTCCCCTTCTAGGGACATTCACAATCTAGTACCTTTACTTTCAGGGAGAATAAGAGAGTCTACCACTCTACACTAAAGATTCACCTTGTTGTTCAATGGCTGGTTGTCTTCTTTTAATTCCTGGTCTGAACAAAGAGTTGACCTTTCCTGATCGATCAAGAAAACCATAAACAAGACAAATCAAACTTAGGTAAGAAAAATCATGACCAAGCCTTCTACAGTAAGACAGAGCAATAGAAATCCTTTCCAGGTAAGATTGTAATAAACTTTCCTTAAAAGGTCAATAAGAAAAAAATGATGAGATTCTATTTAATTATTTCACATTATTATGAAATACTTTTTATTGCTTGATAATTCAGAATCCAAACTAGTAATCTACTTTGGCATGCATGCACTAGTATATTTCCATCAAAACCATTTCTTAGAAGGGTTAATTAGAAAGAAATTTTCTATAAGAATTATGTTTAATTGTTTCCCATCATTTTGAAATACTTTAAATAGAATTCATGTAGAGTATAATTGGTAGGAAAATTTTATAAATAAAGAAATGAAAAGTGCATAGTAAAATGTGTACATTGTAATATTTTTTTTTATTTTTATTTTAATATATTTCTTGGAAATGTCAAAAAGACAAAAACAACACATAAAGTATTCCATCAATGCAATAGATATATCACATCTTGGTTCTTTGCACGATAAATATGAGCTATTGGGATTCAATCTATTATACATTGTCCTGAAAATTCATTTGGCTACATGAATAGTACCTTAACACATGTAACAACCATGCCAAGTCCTCCATGTACCCATGTACATATAAATTCCATTCAAAGTCCTTATCATTTTTTAGTGAATTTCGTAGATCCTAAACAAGCCCTTGCACATGTCCTACTTCCCTAAAAAAAGCACTAAAAAGGCACTTCTAGATACAATTACCAGATACAAGAAGAAGAAAGACCAGTGGAAACATTACTTGCAATCAGAATTATATTTGGGATAGTGAATCAGTTTGCAAGAGAGACACCTTAAGTGGTATAAAGGGTATTCATATGCATGTCAAAGCCAAAGGGATTACTATATATTGTACAATTAGTCCTAGCATAGTGAATTTTCAATTCCTATTAAGCCAAATAAGAAAATCTCCTTGCCCTATTATGAGCATCTCCTCCTTGCTCATGATAGCTCCTGTAGCTGTTGAAAAAGTTCCAATGCAATGCATTATAATTTTGATGGAATCAAGACATAATTTCATAATAATAGTAGAGTCATCAACAAAATTCATATTTAATAACTATTTGTCAAAAAGGTGGATATGCCATATTTGACCTTGTATGCAAGCAACTTGAAAAAGATAAACCATATGTTGCAACAAAATATAAGCCTATGAAAACCTTGTTGGATGGACCAATAAAGGTAATGTCTTCATGACATCAAAAATATACTAAATTTTCATGCAATAAGAGAAAAAATAGGCTTTGATGCTAAGAGGAGGAAGATGGTCATTGCTAATAGTAATAGGTGCAAAGGGAGCACCCAATACTCCAAGAAGAAGATGAAGATTAGAACATCTTTAAAACTATTCGAAGGACCTAAAACCTTAAATAACTATCAACTCGTAGGTCTTTGAATGGTTTCTCAAAAGTACTGTAAAACCTTTATTGAATGTGGAGATGGATTGGAGCACAGTTCTGAAACGAAGAAACATTGTTAGAATCTTAGTTAATTAACTGGTTCATAACCTTTATCGAAATGGAAAATTGGGAAGACAATATACGTGGTAGGGCTTTAGGAGCTCATGAAAAAGTTTACCTATTAAAGATACAATGCAGACGAGCGTTCTCAATTGGCATGTGTGGGAGGTCAGAGGTCGCTACCTTCTACACGCTCTCATCTGTAACACCATCCATCACGAAGAAACCCAAGATAACCTTCACAAAGTTTATCGGTAACAACGATAATGAGGGTTCTCATTTGGCATGTGCGGGAGCTGAGAGGCTGCTACCTTATAAAAGCTCTCATCTGTAACAACCATCCACGTTGAAGAAACCATTCCACCTGTAACTGAAATGCCCACAATTTCGCCTGTTGCTCAAGACCACGACTCAACACAATGAAACACATGTCGATGAAGTGGAACAAAGGACAAAATCAATTCCAACCATCGATTTGTCTCAATAGATGCCCCGCCAAATTACAAGGAAAAGGGTAGGTCCAAAAGGAACGCCTTTTGACGTAATTACCTAACATAAAAACCTTAGATAAATATCTGTTTATATAACGTCATGAACTTGATTCTTCACTCTTTAAATTTAAAGATAATATATTAATGCGATTTTCTATTACTTATTTTTAAACCAATGATACTTTAAAGAAAAAAATTATTTAATTATTTATTTTAAAATTTATTTAATTTTATAGTTATTAGTCCCGGCTTGGGAAAATAGGGATCGATTGATCGTTGACCATATATTAACTGGTATTTTGACCAAAAAAATTTGTGCACTATCAAAGTTTAACCAAAGTTTATCTTTGCAAATATCAGGGTAAGAAATTTATAACCAAAGCTGTGAGTTGGAGGTCTTATTGCACGCTTCACCTGCCCCGATGTTATTTCAGTGGGGACAAATTATTTTACCGTACGGAAATGAACTTTAAGATCTTTCCCTATCTTAATTATTTGATGTATTTGATATTTTCAGTTTACATAAAAATAAGTTGACTTGGTGGTCCGTGCCCTGCATGAGCGCCTTGCATGCAGCTAGTGCCAGATGTCTCTCGCTCGGGCTATCAATTATTTGATCTATTTGATATTTTCAGTTTACATAAAAATAAGTTGACTTGGTGGTCCGTGCCCTGCATGCAAGGCTTGCATGCAGCCAGTGTCAGATGTCTCTCGCTCGGGGTATCAATTCTTCGCAGAAGGCAGCTACCAGCAGCTTGGGAGAGTAGTTCAACATGGGCTTTTATCCTCGCTCGAGCTATCAATTCTCCGCAGAGAGTTTTCCTATTGCGAAATTTGTTCAACCCTTCAGTTCTTCCATATTTATTGCTTGGACATTTAACGGAATTGAAGGTCGTGACTGCAGGTCCATCAACCGCACAGGCTTTCTGGGGAATCTTACAGTCATACTCCCTCAAGTTCTGTTGTTAATTCCAGGTATGGTCTTTGCCTCTCCATGAGCGGACACACTACCTTCTTTTCAGTTAAACTCTTCGGTGGTTGTGTTGAGGGTGACTGTAGTACACTGACAGCCTTTGCTACATGTAGACCAACACGGTGACGGGAGGTCCGACATAAGTAAGCGGGGCTTTTTGTTTACAAAATTAACTCTAGCAAATGTTTTTTTAGTTGCATGCCTAGAACAAACTAATTGATTCCACCAGTGTGGTGAATATTTTTCTGCAGGTAAATTTCCTGACTGGTTCTTGGGCGAGTTTTCTAATCTTCTCAAGGGCCTCTCATGCTTATACAAAGTGCTTGTTTCCTCCAAGTGCTACTTTCGACCTGTTTTCAGTAGTCCCAACAATTTAGAGTTTAATAACTTATTCGAGGCATTTGTTGTATTTCTGTTAATTGCCTTTCTGCATTTTTTTCTTGGATATGTCTTAGGCACTTACTGTAATGGATGTATTTGAATATCTATATTCTCAGCTGTTTTGGTTATCAGTGGAAACTTGTTATTTCTTGAGTTCATTCTAACTTAGATTTTGCAGTTTGAGACAACATCAGAGGGTTATGTCTTATTCAGGGACCACATCCCTTGTACAAGCCAAAGAAAGATTGCTTGATGCCAGACCTGGATCTTCCGCGTGCTGCTATGCAGGCAGGACCTTCCACGATCAGAACCACAAAAGAGCTTCTCAGCAGTGTGATTATTATGTTGAGTATGCCGATCATAGCTCTTTTATGGGCTTCCTTGTTAGAGATGTCGTTAAGGGTTGCCTAACCACTAAAAATTGGTTGACAGCAAACTCTGTTTTAGGGTACATGTTACTTTTAACTAATGTGTGTGTGTTAAATCGAATTCATTTCTTTCAAACAACTTATAAAACTGTGAAAATTACTAAATCCTGGAATATGATAAGAGATATTCTTAGTTATCCAAAAAATGTCACTACATATTTGAATAAGGCCTGGTGGACCTTCCTGGTTATGGGGATGTAGGAAAAGAAAATGGAAAAGCGTTTCAGGTGAGAAGACCTTACTGGTCATGATGGGCATAAAAATAAATCGAGGTGATCAGTGTGAGTCATGTTCAAAAATGGTTTGTCCGACAGCTGTGGATATGACCAGCGGGGATCTTCAGAAAAGCCCCCTGGATGCACTAATGGTGTTCTGGGTCCTGGTGGTGGTTCGACGAGTCTTCCATCTCAATGGGCAAAGCAAGGCCTCATCAAGAATGTGATAGGTCACTATAATTTTGGCAGAGGACGATATGGGGGTGCATCTTCTTTGGTGATGATCCACCTGAACCATGACTTAGGTTCCCATGCATGTCATACCATATATGTAAGATCAAAATAACTCCACTTTCTCTTCTCGCTCTATCTTTTCAATTGAAAGTGTTGGGGATTTTTCTGGTAAAATCCCAAAAACAAATTAACTGAACACAAAGACAATGCTCTGTTTTTCTCTCCACATGATCTTTAACATAGCGGAAGGTTTAAAAAAAATTCTGAGCAGACAGTTTTTCTTCACACAAAAAAAAACTTTGTATTCATTAATAAAATACTGATACAAAATTCATCCTCTTTTTCTCAGATGGATTCACCAAGAATTTCAAAAGAGATTACTCTGTCTCCTTTTGAAAAGATTTACACTGCTCTGTGTAAATTTCTCATTTACATTCACTACTGTGTAAAAACAAAAATTACATACACTGCTGCTGCATGCTCTTCTTCTTTTACTTCGCACTGTTGTGCCTATTTCTCACTTACATTACATTCTCAGAACAAAATCATTACAATCACTTCACACTGCTGTGTGCTTTCTTCTTGCGTTCGATGCGGCAAGTTTTTCCTTTGCACCCTTATATAAAAAAAACAAACACAGGAATATATATGTAGTTTTACTTGCCATACTCCCGTGAAAATAAAAAACAATAAAATTAAATGCTTTTACCAACCTTTACTTGTGCCCATACTCCCGCTGAAATAAAATTAAAAACTTCACCAAAACTTACCAAGCCACAGTAAATTGCATTTACTGTTTTACTGAAAAAACTAGCGGTAAAGAAACTTTTACTTCACGTCAAATTCATTTGCTGCAGGCCTGTACTTCAACCGTTGACTTCAATTGGATCGCATCGCACAATCACAATTTGCTGGAGGAAAAAAATGGAACACCATTATATTGATGCGATTTGAGATTTGCGATCGGATCGCATCGCACCATCGCAATCGGTGAAATCAAGTGAACAAAACGGAGAATCCAAGCATGCATGCGATTTGCGATCTGCGATAAGATCGCATTGCAGAAAACAAGGAAAACACAATAAGGAAAGGATAAAGAAATGTGATTTGTGATATGATCGCATCGCAAGGAAGAAACTGCAGTTGAAATTACAATTTCAACACTCCCCTTTAATTTCAACTGTCAGGTTATTAACCATACCCAGACGCTTCCTTAAAAACTCAAAACTTTTTTGTTCCAAAGGCTTGGTCAAAATGTCTGCGACCTGTTCCTGAGTTCTACAATGTTGTAAAACGATTTCTCCATTGTTCACCAATTCTCTGATGTAATGGAACCTTGTATCAATGTGTTTCGTTCGTTTGTGAAACACAAAATTCTTGGACAGGGCAATAGCTGAGCTATTGTCACAAAAAATCACCGTCGCTTTTGCCTGCTCCTGGCCTAAGCTTCTCAACATCCTTCTCATCCAAACTTCTTGACACGCTGCTGTTGTAGCTGCCATGTATTCTGCCTCTGCTGTAGACAATGCTACAATGGACTGCTTCTTAGAAGCCCATGAAATGGCTCCTGAACCCATGTGAAAGAGATAACCGGATGTTCTTTTCCGATCATCTGCACTTCCAGCCCAATCACTATCAGTGTACCCAATTAAATTTGAACATTCTGAGATAGTATATAAAATCCCAAGTCTTTTAGTACCTTTAACATACCTCAGAATTCTTTTTGCTGCTTGCTAATGTGCTTCTTTTGGCCTCTCCATGAATCTGGAAATTAGACTAACAGCGAACATTATGTCAGGTCTAGTGGCAGTTAAATACATAAGGCTACCAACTATGCTCTTATATAAGCTAGGATCAAAATCCTTGCTGCTGTCCTCTTTGTTGAGTTTTAATCCCATTACTGTGGGAGTGACTACCGCCTTGCACTCTTACATATTAAATCTGCCCAACACTTCATTTACATACTTTGGCTGTGAGATAAAAATCCCATTTTCATTTTGATCTACTTCTATTCCTAAGAAGTATCTCAGCAAACCCATGTCAGTCATCTCAAATTCTTCTTTCATGACTGATTTGAAATTTTTAATGAAGTAGTCATCATTCCTGTAAAAATACAT
>APFE031655955.1:8464-66435 GCA_000404065.3 Pinus taeda
TCCTCCTCTCTTTGATCTTGTTGTTGTTCAGGAGTGGGTCTTCTTGCTGATCCTCCTCCTTCCTCAGCCATTTTGATATATTCCTCTGGTGATTTAATTGCTTGTTCAGTGTCACTTGTTCCAAAGAGAAGTTGTTCTAAAGATTGTTGAATTATTTTTCTACTTTCTCTTTTTGTAGAGGATTCAGGGAGATGTTTCTTCTGTGATTCGTGTGCCAATAGGATTTGTCTCTCAATAAGTGTAAGTCTTTGCCCTGATTTGTGTTTAACCTCTAATTTTTGTATGGTGACTTTCTCAGCTGGTGTTGTGTGTTCAATTCTTCCTAAAGGGTCTGCTGCTGGTGGTAGGTTAGTTTTTGGATGGGGGGTTTTTATGAATCTACCTTTATTATCTCTAGATCTAGGCATAAGCAAACATGAATTATAAAATGACAATTAAAATCAAATCTATGTTGTGTTTTTGTTTGTTTTTGTTTGTTTTTGTTTGTTTTATTTATTTATTTTTATATTTTGTTTTTTTTCGAAATTCTCTAACTGCGCCTCCCCAGCAATAGCGCCAAAATGTAGTGGCCAATCTAGGGTGCTAGATTAGACTAGATTTAATATCAACCAAGGTAGGTAAAATTAGAGGCATGTGTCTAAAGCCTATAGACCTAAAAGGATCTCATCTACCTAACTAAGTGTCTACTGTGATAGGCTACAACACTCCTTTACAGGAGATTGAAATATGTTTCCTCTCACACCTTAACACTCAGATCATCTAATCTAATTAACTGTTCTAAAGAAAAGCGTGTTACTAGTCTGAGTTTTCAACCCTCTTACAAGGATATCATTCACAAAAGCTCTTTCCAGCTAACACACTAAGCATTCATGAAAACCAAAAAAACACTTTTAAGCACACTAAAATTTAAATGCGTGAAAATAGAGTCCACAAAGATACTTCGAAATTCAATGGTCGATCAAATCTTTTACAAGATCTTGTTCAATAATCTAGCAATCTAATTCTCAAACTATCACCATGAATCATACAATAATACTTGCAAGAACTTATAATGGAATCAATAAACTCATAGGAAAGAAAATAACATCAAACGCTATTCAACACTATTCAGATTTGAAACAATACACAAGAACAGCGTCGTTCTGGACAATACAATACGCAGTCCTTTTATCTGCTTGTCTCGTATCCTCGTTCACTAACTTTCCCTTCTAGTCTATAATCGAATGTACATACATTATCATGCAGATGTTACTGCTTTTACAAGAAAGGTGATTTTTGTCTTTTCTAATCTTAACTGGTTTCCAAAACAAAACGAAATCAGTTTAGGTAACTCTGGCTTTTTGCTGCTTTTCTGACCAAAAATGTTGGGTTTGACTAGCATTGACCATGTATCCAGGAGCTTTAGATTCGTTGTTGAATAGATCTTTCACCATGTATGTACATTCCAGATCACATTCCTATCCTTTGTTTTGATTTTCCTACCATGCCACATGTCACATCATAAACCATTTACAGGAAATCATGACATCCTATAATTTTGTTGAAAATTTCTAATTTTTAACATAAAAATTCACAAATTAAATTTAATGTAAAATAACAAATATAATGCTTTGATTAATCAATTTCAATGGACTATGAGGGGTTTATGGGAGAAAATGATAGACAAATGATGGATTTCTAGAAGAAAAGGATGGCAATGAAATGGTACCAACAATCCTCCATCTTGAGTTTCCACAACTCAAAATTTTGACCATTAAATTTCTCGATCTCTATCTTTCCACTGCTTGCCATCTTCTTTCACCACCAAAATCGATCTCGCAGATCTCCCACTAAACAAGGTCTGCCATAGGCCCGAGCGAAACCCCTCAACAAAAAAGGCGTTCCCTTGAAGCCAAAATAACTCTGATACCAAATGTAGGTTTTAACCCTGTACATAAATTACTTGCATACGAATTCTAAAACACAGAAAATAAACAATGCGAGAGCATAACACATAAAATACATATACACAGAGATTTCCCTTGGATCCCAAAACCGGGACTACCAGCTTGATTTTTTTTTCATTATATTCCTTTCAATGTGACAATACATATTTATACATGTCGAAGCATCCAATACAATGGACCGAAAACCATCACATCCAAAACCATGGACTGAAAACCATCGCGTCCAAAAACATGTGCGAAAATCATGCACAAAACCATAGGTGGGTCCCCATAAAGTGGGGTTACGGGTACCACTCAAACCCCTTATGACCTCCCCCTCTAACCCCCGATTAACTACATGGACTAGTCATGGAAATAATATAACACAACCTAACAAAGAACATCTTGAGTCATTCTATAGCTATGATTATAACCTCGACATTGGTGAAGATGATGTCTAGATGAGAGTCTTTGTCCAAAGCCTAGATGGAGAGGCTAGAAAATGGTTCAGAGAACTAACCCCAAGATCTATAGCAGATATTGAGGCTTTAGATGATGCATTTCTAAAGCATTGGGGTGATAAGAAGGGTCTCCTTTACTACCACACTGAGTTTGGGAACCTAAAATGGGAAAATGGTGATATGTTGTCTGACTTTAATAAGAGATTTAACTGCATGTATAGCAAGATACCAGCTGAAGTAAAACCCACCACTACCGCTGCTAGACTCATCTATGCCAGTGCCTTCGATTCTGACTTCTATTTACTATTGAGGGAGAGGCGATGTGCTTCTTTGGCTGATATGCAAGATGCAGCCCTGGAAGTAGAATCAAACATCATGGCTACAGAAAGGCTCAAAGGTAATGCTGATAAAAGGAGACAGAGGGGCGAGCCTTCATCATCTTCAGATACCAAGATCGATAAAATGGCCAAGATGATAGAGTCATTAGCTTTTGAAGTTTCCAAATTAAATGTTGAGTAGCATTCTGGGAAAGGAAGGGTTCCTAATACCTTTGCTCCTCCAAATCCAAATCCATATAGAAGGGAAAATGAGCAGTTTCAGATCTTGCAAAGAAACAAAGATGCAAATGAAAACCAAAGGGTGAAGACCCCTTTCCAAAATGCAGTCATGGAAGAAGAGCAGTATGAAGAAGATGATGAGATCCATTGTATGGAAGACAAAGGCAGTGCCCCCTTTTTTACCTTAGTTGCCTATGAGAAGTCATTATTCAATGACCAGATCAGCCAAGAGTGGGACAGTGAAGTTGTTCTACAAACTATAGATCAGCTCAAATATAATCTGAGGTCAAAAATGAATAATTCCAAGGAGACTCTTGTTTATAAAGTTGTTGTCCCTGCAAAACAACAAGCTAATAAGTAGAAGCAACCAACAATTGATCCTATCATCCTCAAAGCTCCAGCCATAGAGGTAAGAGGCCTTGAGAAGTCCCCTTCTTCTTTCATTTTTCAATCAGAAATTCAGAAGCTAAGAATACCCATGCATTTTATTAAACCAATGAAGAATGAGTCCTTCAAGAAATCTATCCTTGAGGCTCCTGAACCAAATGCCATCCAAGCTTCCACTAACTATGTAAATCTGCAAGATGACCAACTAGTTGTTATTCTTAGTCCAATGATTAAAAATTGTGAAGATAACTCCCCATAATTCTATGTCTCTCTGACTATCCATGATAAAATCCTTCATAATTGCCTTCTGGACACTGGAGCTAGCCATAATCCAATGCCCAAGGCTGTCATGGATAAGCTTGGTCTTGACATTACCAAGCCTTATCAGTTGGCCTCTACGCAGCTTAAAATACCACTTTGCCAGATCACAGAGGAAGAAGGCCCATAGATTTGGGACATGTTCTTTGATGGGGCTTGCTCTAAGGAAGCTATAGGAATAGGTGAAATTTTTGTGTCCCCCACATAAGAATGCATTGATTCATATTTTATATTAACTTTTCAGGTCACAAATGACACAAAAAAATATGAAGCAAACCTTATCCTTCAGCAGGTGTACAAAACCTTCCAAGAAAAACATCCAAGGCTGAAATCATACAGAGATGAGGTGAAATATAGACCATGTTTGCCTGATAATACCAAATGCTGGAAAGTTTTTGAAGTGGACGATCAAATAAATAGGCTTTTGCAAGTCTTTGATGATTTTGCTGATATACACATTGACCAAAAGAGAGAAACCTTTGATAGAAAGGTAAAAAGGGTTAATTTTCAGTTTAGTGACTGTTTTCTCAAAAGGGATACATCAAAGGAAGGAGGAGATGTTTTTGATGGCCCAGTCAAAGGGTTGTTCTTCAAACTTTATTTCAGTTAAGGCTTTTAAGCCTTGGTATTGTAAATATGTTGTTTTCAAGTTTTTATTTCATGCTAAATAGACTCCATGCCCAATGCAAAACTAGGAGGAAGATTTGATATTGTTTTTTATAGGAAAGGCATTGTTCTGTAGTTCTTGAAACCTCACATGGAGGCTTTCATCCCCAGAAGGAGCCATTGTTAGCCTTGTTGGTGTTTGGCCCAAAATGGATCCAAAACATTCCCAAAGTCTCCAAATTTTTCTTAAAATCATGCAAATGGATCCAAAATATGCTCCAAAGCACTCCCTAAGTCTTCAAAAGTGCTTAAGATCATCCAAAGATCAAAACAAGCGATGGAGGAGAGCCCTTGGAAGGGAAAAAATGCACTATCGGGAGGCTAAAACACTTCCAAATCATGAAAAACCATGTATCGGAGGCTTAAACTCAAGAAGGCACATCAATCGTTAGATCTGGCCAATCAACGGCCCAAATCTAAGCGGAAAATCACAAATTAGAAAGCAGAGAGGACTTCGGGTTGGGCAGAAGGCACCTCCAATTAGCGATCTTTGCTGATTGGATTGGTAGTCGCAATTGGCAGTCGAAAATAGTGGCAATTTTTGCAGACGATATGAAAATGGCGACGATGATCAACAATTCAACGTGGATCGTCAAGTAAGCATGCAGATCGACGGCCCACGTCACATAACAAATATCACTATTGGGGATTACTATGAGCGCTAACCATGGACCTCTGGCTTGGATGATGTGCGATAGCGATGAAACCCAGACTCGATGGTTTCCAGAATGAAAATATATACAGTTTCAAGTCTGCCAACATCGATTTTGTTTAAAAGTGTGCAACAAGAAATGCTTGTTGAGAATGCAACAAGATGATGGAGCTTATTGGAAAGGAGTCGCCTTCACTAAGTGGTCCCGCAGGAAAGTTTTGGCACAAAGTCTATTTTTAGACATATGGATCATGGTCTATGAGTTGCACGATGTTGTTTATGGATTATTGGTCATGTTGGGAAAAATAGATGGACTTCTATTTTTTGAATCACAGCGGTGTGATCAGAGTCTATTTTTAGATTGTCAGGTAAAAATAGAAACAGTCAAATATTATTAGCCCTTAGTAATATTTGGACTCTAAAATTTATCTTCTCTTGGATCACTTCAGTTGGAGCTACAGATGTGGCATATGAAACTTCCTGAAGGAATCATGTGGTTACCTATGGGTTGACTGAGATATTGCATGAAGGACTTCAGTTAGAACTCAAGTGGTTGAGTTCTGTGGAGTTAGATGAGAAGTTAATGGAGTTGTGTTCAGTTTGACTTAGTTGAACTAGTTGTATTTAGTCTAACTGGCCAATAGACTAAGTGATGAGTTATGTGAATTAGTTATTAATTAATTCACTAATTATTAACTCATAATGCAACTAAAGAATACATCAGTTAACTCAGTGCATGGACAGTTTAGTGGAGACAAGTGTTAGAGATAAGTGAAAGGGTGAGTTGTGACTACCAGTTGTGCATGAGATTTGCACATGCAATGGATTGAGTAACGCCAATGAGGCCAAGGGAAATTGTAGCTTGTGCTCACGTGATTTTTCCAAGTAAATATGAGTTTTCTTGAGCCATTCTCATCATTCTCTATGCAGGATTGCGCAATGGAGGCAGGCAAGCAGCGAAGGAGATTTGAACATGTGATTGATTTAGATCTGAGCTAGTTTGTGTGTAGCAGGTGGAGATAGTACTGAGTACTTGCGAGGAGTATTGTACTATGTATTGTTACATGTTCTCAATCAATATAATATATAGATAGTTGGGGTTTTTAGCGAGATGCTTTCCCTGGGAAAATATTGTGTTGATATGTGTGATTGATGCTTCTATGTGCTATGTTATTGTTTCTGCTTCTATAAATTGATGATCAACGTAGAGGAGGTTATGTATTATGCATGTATTCTGCAATAATGTATAATCGGGATAATCTCTATGAATATGTGTCATATTATTCAAAATTTATACAGATTTTTCATGGTTTCCAGTGTTTTTTCAAGTATTTCCAAATACAAAGGGAAGCAAGGGCTAGGCCACTTGCGATAGGCAATAGCAACCTAAGGGCGGACCCAATAAATAAATAAACCATACTTGATGAATTTTGAGGTCCAAAAGAAGCAAAATGGTTGGGATTTCTCAGTATTACAATGTTTTCTGTATAGAACAAAAAACAATCATTATTAAGAATTTTAAAGATATCACAGAGGCCCGAATAGCCATTCCATCACCTAAAAGAGGTCGAGAGACAGAGACAAAAGGCTGGAAGTGGAAAGGCGATAGCACAGCATGATGTAGCCTGCAACAGAATCGATCATGGAGCATCAACAATGCAACACAGCCTGAATCAACCCAAAGAGATCATGGGGCATCTCTAGCACGAGAGAGAGCCTTGCCAGCATAGCCAAAATACCTGAAGGTGGTTATTTCTCTACCAGAAGGAGAAAAAACTTCCAAGCCATGCTTGCCAATTTAGGGAATCAAATACTGAAGGGACAAAGAGGATAGATTAAGACTCTGTTATCACCTAAATCTGCCTTAGGCTAAAAGAAGGCAAAATTCAGGGTAACCACAAACCATGCTCAGTCTGGTAGCTAGCCCTACTAGAACAGGAGAGGGCTCTCTCTGAGTCACACTCAGTGGATAGATAAATGAAATGGCTTGAGATGACTTACAGTGGACTATTTATCTTAGGCTAGTAAGTGAATATGGATACAAGAAGTGATTTTTATGAATGACTATGTTTCTGGGATGGTATGGGACCAATGGACCGCAATGAACAGAGAATTTAATACAAAGGCACAGATTACTTCGTGAGGCAAGATAGCCAGAGGGTCCAGCAATTTAGTTTGAAACAACACGGAATGGAGAGATTTCTTAGGAGAGTGAAAAGGGAATACGCACGTGAATCCTTTTCAACAGAAGAAAGAACACTGAACATGAAATTTTCCCACAGGCAAAGCAATAAAATTGAATTCTACCTTATCTAACTTGGAAAATTTCACCGGAAATGAATATGAAATGAGCTATGAAACATAACAAGATACATATGAAACATAAGAGACACATTTTCTACACTCAAAACCACATGAATCTCATGAAGCAAAGCCACTGCCTTTCATTAATCCTCTGTAAAAATATACAATGAAGAAACAGAGTTTCTTTCCCACAGGCTCCCAGAAGTTACAAGCCAACCAACCCTTCGCAAATAGTTTGCATACAATATATAGAATTTTCCATCAAGAGATAGAATGCCCAAGAGTTGGATAGTTACTCAAATCATCACAAAATGAAGGTGGAGAGCCAAACATTAGCTACAAGTGCAGCACCACAAACATGACAAATGGCTTGGGTGGCCCTTTGCCTTCCTTTGCCACTTGGATAACAGCCCATATGGAGTGAAAATACTTTTAAAACCACCTTAGGTGCTGAAAAAATGAACTGCAGATTAGGGGGACCACTTATGAAAAGTCGGGAAGCGAAATTTTGCGAAACGGAGGCATTTTGGGCCTTTTTTCCTATATGTGTCGCACCCTTTTCTGTATGTGTCACGCCACTTTGATGCCAGTTTTGAGGCACTTGCAAGAGTCCACAATGTACCCAAGTGTGCACATTGGAAAGCCTGTCCTGTCTAATTTCCAACCCAAGTGGAATTGTTGAATTTGGAGCTCATTTGCCCCTCCAAATCTTCATTCTCCCAAGACTACTTCCTGTGTGTCAAAATAGGGGCAGTGAGGCCATTTTTTTGGGTGTTTTTGACCTCCTAGAGACTCAAATCATGCCCAAATTTCTTGCTCGAGTGCCAGTAGTCGTGATTTTTCCTGTTGAATCCAAAAATGAAAACCATTTCTCATTTGGAGCTCCCAATCCTACGCGTCACGCCGGTGGCGCGGCGCGTATAGAGAAAAAACCTGTGTTTGTGCCAAAAAATTTCCATGTGACCAAAATTGTCCCAAATTTCTTGAAATTTGGGTTGGTGGTTCTCTAAGAGGCACTATGTTGGGCCACAGAAGCTTTAGCCAAGATTCGAAGCTGATCTTTCTCTTTTGCCTCCTTTTTTGCTCTGCTCAGTTTGGCCTTCAAGCTCCTTATTCGGGTCTTTGCGCACATGTTCCGTGCCCTGTAATGACAAGACATCCTCCTCAATATGGTTTTGTTCCTGTTGGCCTTCTCCAGTAGTCTCTCCAAGTGTAGATTGACTCGCTCTAACCAAGACTCACGGTCGTTGTTGATCTCTTGCTCCAAGGTAGTGAGCTCGATCTTCCTCTGCTGGGCAGCGTGTCGATTTTCACGGATTCTTTGCAGCTCCATGATCGCCTGCTGGTCCTAAATATATTTTTTCCTTTGATCTAGATACTTGATGATCCATCTGGCCCTCTCCATATTGAGTATCAAGTCTTGGATCTCTGAGTCCTGCTCCTGAATGGTCATCCTAAGTTTGGCATTTTCTACCTCTGCCTCATCGTCCTAAATGAGGATGACATCAGTCTCCTTCACACCTGATGGCCCCTCATCATGCACGGGCTTCTTGCCCTTGTCCAGTACCTATGTTGCTGATGCTGGAAGCAAGGCCCCTTCCACCCTGGGTTGAGATAACACTCACTTTGTTGTGGCAAACAAGTGCCTACTGCCTCTCTGATATGTAACAAAAACTGGCATGGTAGTGGCCTCATGGTGCTCATGCTAATGAGAATGACCGCCCAATTCCTGCTCTAGCTCTAATAGTACTTGTGATGTGCTGAAGAAATCATGGGAAATGAAGTCCTCCCAAGGAATTCCCTGCAATCCCAACTGATGATCTACCAAAATCCGGATAAGAGAAAAGTGAAACACATTGTTAAGCTACTGCTGAGGGGTCTTATGCAGCATGAAGGTGTTCATCCTCTCTATATTCCTGCATATGAAAAATGGGAGGTTCATCATCCTCACCCTGGTAAAGTGCATGAGCAAGCAAATGTGATAGGCATATAGTCGATAGAACCTCCCCTCACAGCTGAAGTATTTCATGAACAATCTCATGAGTGGACCATACTCATCTTTCAAGTATCTGAAGGGAAAGACTCTTGTGAGCTCATTCAATAATCTAGCCTTGATGTAAGGCTCATAGTGTTGCCTATCCACCTTCTTCTTCTTATGCCAATGTTCTCCAACATTTGGTATACCTGTTGCCACTGATATAGCTTCGAGTTTCAATGTGAAAGTGACCCCAGCCAAGATAGAATGTCCTCCATGTAGATGAAGCACAAATAAACGAGCCAACTCATGATTAACTCTAACATTTGCCACCCTTTGACAAAATTCAAAACATGATAGGTGCTGGAAGCATGACATGGCAAGAGGGCATGCTTGTAACTTGGTGAGGGTAGTGGGTTCATCCCTGACATGTTTTTCACTCTTGTGGTGTCTCCTGGGATCCTGCTCTTCTGAGGATGAGTCACTCTGTGTCTCCATCTCATACTCAGACGAATGCTGTGATGTCATGACTACAATGTGGAGTATGATTAGGCTACCCTTTTGATGATGGTGTGAGGCTGGGTGCCTTTGTAAGATCTGTTACCAAGGGGAACAATGAAACAGGGAGTATTAGGAAGGGAGTGATGAAATGGGGATAGGGGTTATAGGGAGATTTTTTTTAGGGATATGGGAGGAGTTTGGGTATTTTGATGGGGTAGGGTTTGGGGTTTTGTGTTGACCAAATAGTGGAGGGATAGGGGAGAGGGTTTTGTAGTAATTTAGGGCAGGGAATTTAGGAAAAATGAGAGAGGGAGGATGGGAAAAATGATAAGTGAGGTGAAAAAGGTGAGTGGAGTAAAACCTTGCACTAACAAGACATTTTAACAACCCTAGCCATCAATTTCTTGGTGATTTCTTATGGTTGACTTCATGCATTTTGGTGACATTCAAACATCTCAATAAACACCCTATCATTGACAAAATTTGATGAGCACGTGATTTTAAAGAGCCTACCTCTCAATTTGATAGGCTTCACCAAAATTTGGGAGTGTTGGGGCACTTGTCTTGGCCCTTGTCTGTATGCGTCGTATGCAAAGCCCAGTGCACCGTGCCCTGGGTATGCACCGTGCCCTTAGAAAAATTTCACTGTGGGTAGGCTGCGTGTGCACCGCGACCTCTGTGTGCGCCGCGCTCCTGGGTATATGCATCGCGCCCTCTAAACCCACCTCCAGCTCACTCAAATGCTCACCAATGCACACTCACGCCTTTACAATGCTTCTCCAAGGCTTGTAATAGCACAATGCCTTAGTTTTGATAAAAATTTGTATATATAGCCTTGGAGAAGCATTGTAAAGGCGTGAGTGTGCACTAATTTTTTCCTCTTCAAAAACCCATTTTTCTAATGTTATGTTTTGCACTTTTTTCACTGACTTTAAAACACAATGATTTTCACTTTCCCTTTGAAATTTTAGCTCAAATGATGAAATTTTCGGCACTCTTTGTAGGGATTGCATGACAAGACATTTGGCCACGGAAGCCATGACTGCATCTGAAAAAATCAACTGGCGACTTTTTTGAAAATTTTGTCATAAATGACACTGTTTGACTTTTCTTCAAAACAGAGTTTTGAAGAAGAGTCGAAGTCTATCCGCATGATGATGAAGCTCTCTAAACCATAACTGTGTAAGGGCCTCACTCTGGCCTGCATGGCTTTACTCGACATGTTCAAAGACCAAATTGATGAATTCCTAGACCTAGACCTCAAAATGACCTTTGTCCTTTAAAGGACCAGACATTGACTTTCATGGACTTTGATGATTATTGACAAAAGACATGAGCGAGCAGGAGCCAGACATGAGGGGGAATGACTATCATGACCTTCTCTATTAGATTATGGCATGCCCCTAGCAGAATGCAACTAGGAGAATGGAGCGTGACACCTAAACATGAAATGCATACAGAATTTTGATCTTTGACGGAGGATTGACCAGACTGACTCTAACAGACTCCAATCCTTTGAGAGCTCAAGAGTGTTGTAAAAGGCCTATAAAAGGCTGGAAACTAGATGTAATAAGGGTTCAACTTCTAGAGACTATTGAGACTTTGCTACTCAAGCTTCTCATCTTCATTCATTAGTAATACAAGCTTATTTTTTTGTTATATGTTCAATGCCCATTTCTCTTCTGTTCTAAGCTTGCACTTGGATAGTTTATTCATGTTTCTTCTATATCTAATGCTAGATAACTGTCATCTTATCTTTGCATTGATAAATTAGATTTGCAAACTTCTTTACTGCCTATAGCTAGCCATTCATATGTGTTATTATATATGCATCTGCCAGTACAGTCATTATTCTCATTTGCTCCTTGTAGCTAGCCATTCATATGTGTTTATATATATGCATCTACCGGTATGGTTAGTATTCTCCATCCATTCATTGAATCTACAAACTATTGAGCATCAGAGGTCTAAAGCCTTGTAAGCTGAGGGTTTTCATGCATGTCTTGAGTAAAAACATAGTTGCAATGGTTATCTAGCTTGATCCAAACCATCATCCATTCCAATAGTTCTGCGAACAATATTGAAGATTATATGTTACCAGGCATCTCCGAATTGCAACCTAGGAGAGTTTCCTGGAGTGATAACATGACCAATACGAGATATTTTATGTTGAGTTCCTTGAGAAGGTGTACCAGTGGTTGAGCAGGTTAGGGCAATCTTTGAGAGATAGGAGTGTTGGTTGAATCTATCGACCTTGGACTATATCTGATCTAGCTTCCTTGCATTGGTTGGATCATGAGCTTACTAGAGCTGTTAATTTTTTGGTGTGAGTTACTTTGGAGGGATACACATTGAATTTGTTATACAGAGGGAAATTGTTTTAAGAGGGAAATTGTTTAAAGAGATATCTTTGTGAATTAAAGTTTTGTTGGTAGAATAAATAATACTAGTGTTTACTCAATTTGATATGGAAACTTAAAACCTTTGTACAGGGCAAGGATCTTGGATGAGATGATGATTGGTTGTGGAATCTGAGAAAGAATTGTGATGGATAGGGAGAGATTTGGAATGCACAATATTTTAGGGAAATGAGGAGGGCATATATATCTTATGGATGGAGGGAGTGAAATATGTGAGATATTTGAAAAACATGAATGGATTTGAAGCAGGAAGGATAAGTGTTGGCTAGGCCTGAGATGCGGAGGGAGAATTGAAAATGGATGTGAGATCTAGCGAAGGAAGAGGAGCTAGAGAAAGTGAAGAAGGATAACATATTCAAGGTGATAATGTTTACTAGGAATCAGGTGAAACCCCAACGTCAAGACTAAATATTACAGAGACTTATCCTAGTAACCCTACAAATGAAGAGATGCATTTCATGATGCACATGTTATTATATGAAGACGATCTGTCCCCCAAAATCAATGTTCTACAAGGTAGAAACTCGGTCAATCCTCCTCCATCCCTTCGCTTGGTCTGTTATTCTAATTTGGTAAGGTTCCTTCCTAAACTCATTAAATATTTTAAGTTCCACAAGGTAAATATATGTAACAATTCTTCTAGTGGTGTTCAATGAAATTTGAGTAATATTTCCCAAATTGGTTCACAAGGATTTGTTTTGGCCTCTTCTATTTTTGTTCCAATGGCTGGAAATGTGGTTGGTTCCTTCACTTAGTACCCTGAGTTCCATGGCTGAGGTGATGAAGACATGGAACAACATTGGTATTTTTGTGATGCAATTTGGAGGTCTAGAGAGACTCTGGATGTGACCAAGTTAACTGAATTTCAAACCACATTAAGGGTTTGAGCTCCTAAATGGTATAAAAATATTATGCCAAATATTCCAAATTTGACTATAGATGCATTAAGGGAGGAGTTTCTCGAAAATTTCAAACTACCTTAGACCGAGAAGAAAGGGGTCTAATAGAGTTGAAACACATTAAGCAGAGAGGGGGACTCTGCATGGGAATATATGCAAAGATTTGAAGATGCTCTTAGAATTTTGACTCATACCACCCATCCTGATTATAAGAAGGAATGGTTCATTCAAGCTTTGTTTCCTTTGACAAGGATACCTTTAATGCAACATAAGATTAATAACTTGCAAGAATATTTAGAAGAAGCAATAAAGATTGAATCTATGGCATGATATCCTAGTCATTTTAGATCTATTTCTACTCCCACTAGTCCTTCCTTTGTGAACATTTGGCGAATTCCAAAATAACTGCTTGGTCCACTCCTTGCCACTTCCTATTTTCCGCTACAAATTTTTTGCCAAATTAATCATTCTTTTTCCAGCTTTCACTTCCTATTTTCCACAACCATATTGTGACCAAAATTGTCTAGAAATGGACCCAATGGGTTTTATTGCTTCGAACAAGACATCATGTAATTTTTGCTATAAAATTTTTCATTGGAAGTTTCAAATGATGAAACTTGGAGAATATTGAGAAGACATGACAAGAAATATCTCATTCAATTTTCAGATATTGTTTTGATATGTTTTTGGATATATAATCCAAGTAAGTTATGGTTTCTCAATGCTCCTGAAATATGTCTAAAATAGATCAATCTGGAATTTTCACTATAACTTTTTGTATCAGGTTTCAAACCATGTCACTTGGACCACATTGAGGGTAGATCATGGTGAACATTTGGTTCAAAATTTAGGTATTTTTTGCTACAATATCAAATATATGCACTAAGGAATTCCAAGTTCTTGAATTCTTTTGAAATCAATTTCCACCAAGTCAGCTTGGTGTTTTTGTTATATCTTTGTATCTGAGACTTTTCAATATGTGAAATATTTAGGAATTTCAAGAGGCATACAGAAGTACCTCAAGTACAAATTTCATAATTATATTTGAATAGTTGGACACGTGGCATGCTAAATAATTTTTCTCATGGGAAGAGGCAAAAAATAAGCAAGTTTTAGGAAATTTACCTGTCAAAAAGGAAAATTGGATTGCCAATAGTTAAGGGGTATCCCCGATGTGAAGTCCCAATTAGGCCTCACACAATTTAAGATAGGATCCCCATCTGGTATATGGGTCCGACTGCAAACATGAAGGTTCTGCTCGTGGTCGTCAAATGTGGATATGTTAGAGCGAGGGTAAGAATGAAATGCCTGGAGAACAGGAACAATATCAGCTCACGATTGATAACCTGTAGAATGTAATACAAGAATGCAATAATAAAAAAAATAAGAGGAAGCATGCCTCAAGAATGGTTAGTGAGCTAAAACCATCTCAGAAATACATGAATAGGAAAGTGCTAGAAGTTAATTGCAAATCAATTCATAATAAGTTATTGGCATAGAGTGAAATAAGAAAGCAAAGATCAAAGAAAAAATGCAAGCCATAAGAGAAAAATTAGTTCATTAACATATCATCCACATGAAATAAAACATCTAGACACAATGGAAATACAGTACAACCAATACAACCACTATGAATATGCACAAGAATCAATGTCAAAAGTGAATAATTTCTCATTATTAATGTTGGAAGTCCATTATTCAAATACAAGTTAGCAAGTCCATCAAAGCCTAGTAGTGGAACATGGGATGGTCATACCACCTTGAGGGAAAATCCCTATCCTCAACCATAACTCACCCTCTTGCCTGCGAAGAGTTGAGTACCTCTAGCGCTTTAGGGACAAAGCAACTATGTAATGCTAGCCCTAGCTCTAGTGCTAAAGTCCTTTCTTTGGAGGCATGAGGACACATTTATATAAATGGGGAGGTGACCTTTCACCTTCGCCATGACCTTTCGAATTCCTCATGATCATTGCACTCATATTTCCCTTTACATGGTTATAACCTTTCCATAGTTATAATAAAATTTTGTTTAGAATATGACAAAAGAATATTGTGAGGTCTTTAAGCACGTTTTTTACTCAAAGTCCTATTGTACTTGTAGAGACAAGACTTTTGTTGGGAATGTTGTTTACTTGCAGTGATAAAGATTCATTTGATGTTGTCTTGGAAGGAATTTTCTTTTACTAGCAACAAGAAACAATCAGATGCACTGAACACTTCTGATCTACCATAATGTTAATTTAGGAACATCATGCCCTCAAGCTCTTTCAGCTAAAAACAAACCCAAAGCTTGCATTTCTAGCATCATCTTCTCTTCTATCTTAACTCCAATCCTTACACGCATCACTATAAACCTTACAATGTGTTAAGATGGAGAATGAAAATTAGAAGATGATGCAACTACTGAATATAATGTAACCCTACTAGTAGCAACTTCATCTTATAGTTTCTCAATATATAATTATGTTTACTTGACCTTCTCATCTGCAACTATAGCCCTTGCCTCTATTCAAAATAAAATCACCAACTTTTGTAATAGGACTTGTTGTTGAGTCAGAAACAAACTTAACTAGAACCTTCAAATTCTTGGCTTTGCAACAATGTTGTAGATATTTTTCCCTCAATATGACACCATTATTACCAAATTTTGTAGCATTATAGTTTTCAACAGTATTATCAAAAGAATGAGGAGAGGAAGAATATTTTACTAGGGCGTAATGGGACTTCTAAAAATCATGTTTGGAAATATAGGTTTATAAGAATTGAACATTAGAGAATCCTCACTTTCAAGGCTACTATAATCAGAGGAAGGATCAACAGAGGAAGCAAATGAGGATAAACCATATCTAAAGTAAAGTGTTCTCTATAAAGCATACGTTGTTGTTGCTTCCATTACTATTGTTTTAACGGATAGCTCTTCTGAAAATAATATTGATAACCCCTAAAACCTATTAGCCTAGAAATCAGTTGTTGCAGGAACATGCTCATCCTGCACTTGTCAAACTCCAAAAGTATGCTCCAGTTTTGCATTGAATGGATTTACTATTTCCTCTGTCGCAAATCTAGAAATAGGTGACAAAGATTGAGAAAAGGACCCATCGTCGTTTGAAGGATGCAATATCTACCTCCTCGCATCTTCATCGCTTGACACTACTGCAACTAAAACATATTCGGAATCCTTATATTATCCATATAAGTCCCATTCAAAAGGGAATCACTTTAAGAGTTAGGACTCATATGAGCTTGTGCCCCCTCACTATCAAGGTATCAGACACGCTATTTCTTTCATATGGACAATTTTTTGAGAACAAACATGGTTGTACTACCTTTCTTGAGTCTCTCTTTTAGCTGAAGGAAACACTTGTATTAACAAAACTTTTGAGAACTTGTAATTAGATAGGACTACCACAACACTTCACAAAATCTTCCTGTCAAGACTTTATCATTTTAGTTTCATATAAGTTTAATTCTAGAAAAAAACTCTTTATGAAATTTATCTTTCCTTCAATTTACTAGCCTTGTTATAATATTCTCTAAAAAAAGAAAAAGGGAATAGAGAGGACTCCTTAAAATACACCTTTCAATCACCAACATATTGGCCCTATTTGAGGTGTAACCCTTCTAGTACGTTCATAAAGGTTTATGGTCATTTCCCAGCGTAAAATCACTAGTGTTTCATATATCAAGGATTGGGAAGGTGACCATTGATATTCTACAAATCTATTACATAATTGACCTGTATAGAGGACACTTTTGTATTTTTATTAATCTAAGTTCGAGAACCATGGTTACAGGATTAAACTCTTGAGAAAAGGCTTGTCTCCAACTAGATGCTAGAAGATTTATAATCAATATTCCAGAAATCATTTTTCTAAGATGGAATCACCAGATAATGAACTCGAGAAAACGAGAACAAAGGGACACAAAATAAAAGAGACAAATGAATTGATATGATGTTTGATCTTGGGTGTGTGTTTCAAATGTGAGTTGAATTGTTCTAAGAGCATTTTGTAATCCTTGATTGACATAGAGAAATCCTTGTTGAGCTACCAACCAGATATTTTGTAAGTCACGCTTTCCTTTAGATGGTAATATTCAAACATTAGTAATCTTCTTACCTTCGGTTACTAATAACTTGGGCTTTTGGGCATTCAATTGAAAATAACATCAATATTTTAACTGGTATGAGGGAGACAAATAACCATGATAGTGTGATTGGAATGGCAATGTGATCAAATGAGGTAGTCACAAATCGCATTTAGTGGTTGGTGATCCAAAGATGTGTGGATTCCATGTGATTTGCACCTGCAATATGCGATAGGGAAAATTCACAATTGGGAATGTGATGGAGGCCAGTCGCATTTGGGAATGTGACTCAGTGAAGCAAAATGTAATTCTACTTGGTCACATCTAGAAATGTGAATGAATGAAGGGATATGTGGATGATTCACAAATGAAAATGTAGTTTAAGGAAAATTAATTTGATTGAGTCACAAATATGCTCCATTCTCGATTATGTGATTAAGTGGCACCTTGTGTAATACCCTCCTCCCATAGTTACCCAACTTGACTAGTCTGTCGGGGTAATTATGTGACAATGTGTTATGATATGAATCAACCTCCTAGGTAAAGTTAAGGAATCGGAATCGCCAAACTAAAACTTTACTAACTTCCTTAGGAGCTACAAGACCCCCAAGAGTTAAACAACCACTCTAGGTGCCTAGACCCTAAGCTAGACTGCTTTTGCACTGACCTATGTTTTCAGTCACATGCATAATCCTACAACCATGCAACTGTAGGCATCCAGTCACATGCATATAATCCTACAAGGGAGTGATTGTAGTCCCAATTCCCAGTTTTGTGCTTGCAACCATTGAATCTGTGTCACCTTTTCATGGTTAGACTCCATATCATTTCCCAGAACTTGATGAAACCTTCCAAAATAATAAATTATACCAAGACAGAGCCTCTAACATAAAACTTGATCAAGGAATTGACCTAACCAAGCCTAACCATGATAGACATTTCATCAAACATATGGCAAACATGTAATCTACTGGTCATAAATGCATATTTGAACATAGGATTTTGAAACTTATCTGAGATTCACCAAGAAGGTCTAATACTATATCATAATAGTTGAATTAATATTTGTTAGTCCATCCATTCGTCAACCATTCATATATTCATCAAACATGTCAAGAGCCATAGACTGTAACAACCTCAGGTTAAAAATCCATGTAATAAAGTTAATAAAGGAAAAATAAGACCAAGGTCATGGAACACGTATTCCAAGCTAAATGTTGGACAAAAAATCCTAGTGGGTGTTCATTTGTTCTATTATTGCTAAGGGAAATTGGAAAAGGAAAGTGAAAAGGCTTTGAAAATGCAAGAGGCATTAATTGGCATTTTATTTCTGAAAGAAAGGATATTAGGAGAAAAGGAAGATGAAAGGTCATAGGTTGCATGTGAGGAGGAAAATGAAGGATAATAATGGAAATTGAAGAAAACAGAGGCCTTATTAATAAAAAGGTTTCTAAGGATCAATTCACAACCTTTTGTTAGTTTTAGCTTAGATCTCTCTCTATTCTCTCTATTCTCGCATACTCTTTCAAAATTAAAGAATTGTTGGAGAACTTTATAATTGGAGAGAGGAAGGCAAAGGAAGAAAAAGAAGGCAAAGGGAAGTAAAGGTCAAGCAAGGAAGAGTTGGATCAAGTGTTGCAGTGGGATTACTTGTAGGTATTGAGTTGCATGTATGATTTCCTTGATAGTTTTGGCATGCATAGTATATGCATGTGTGTACTTAGTTATCTTGATTTCATTGGCATGGGTTTTTCTAAGTGTGATAATGGTTTTCAACCTTTCCTTGCCATTTTCAAATAGCCATAGTGTGACGGGGTTGTCTTGCGTGGTTGATCTGGATTGTCTGATGGTTTTGAAACTTAGCGAGATGGTCTCAGGAAAATTCCCAAAGGCCTAAAAATCCCTGGATCGACAAAGGTGGGATATGCAGTAAAGCTTGAGGGTGAAGATGGGAAAATTCCTTATGGTTTAGGTGGAGATATCTATAGGGATCCATGCTTATATAGGCCTAGTGATCCCTAAACTAGTATATGGTGGGATTGTGGTAAATCATGGTAGTGTATGTTTCTTATTTGGGCCAAGGAATACTTGACAAGTATATGGTGGGATTGCGGTAAAGCCTGGTTGTCTAGATGTGGGATTGGGCCTAGGAATCCTTGACCAGTATATGGCGGGATTGCGGTAAAGCCTGATGAAGCCCTAGTCGCTTTGTTTTGAGCCCCAAATTCATGCTTGGAATATGGCATGGGGGTGATTGGCTGAAATAAATATTTGGTTCAGGCTAATCTATGGTCAAGTGGTACGTGGAAGTCCCTAACTTAGTTAGATGTTGCATATGTTAATAAGATATATTTTCGTTTTGTGTATTATGTGTAAATGTACTTGTTATTATGTGGCTTTAATGGATGTTCTATGATTGATATTTCTCTGGTTATATGTTGGTGAGACATTGTTAACAACTGATACAACACATTTCCAATAGCTTATGTACTAAAAAAACCAAAATAGTTCAATTGTCTTAATATAGATAAAGTAACATGCATTACAAGTGTCCAAAGAATAGTCTTACAAACAAATACAATACATGTGTGAAAACATGTTGGCTTATTAACAGGCTTCTGAATTAAGCGAAAGTTCCAAGACACATTTGTACACCATCACATCACTAACCTCGATAGTGGGGTGTTGGAGCCATTGCTTGCTCCTCAAATAAAATACTATAGACTCTCAAGGCTATGTGGGAGGAGCCAAGGTGAAAAGTCCTTTTCATGTACAAATGATGGGTATATATAGCCAAGGTTGAAACTAACCCTTGTGACTGTTCGACTTCCCTCAAGATTGTTCAACTTACATGACTCTTTGACTTCATCTGTGGGTCTCTTGGAATTCCATGTTACATTACATTGATTACACAGTTATGACCCAAAGTAGTGATGTGGCTGAGGTGACTCATGACACAGATCCACATGATGTTGCAGGTATGCACATGCTATCTGTGCTATTTGTGTTGAGTTGTTGTGTTGTTGAGTGATGAGTGTGCCCGTGGTGTACCATAGCTTCAACTCTGCATGGGAGAGTGTGCAAAGTCTTCAATGGTCTTGGTGTTCATTTTATAGTTCATGCATGTGCATGTGTCTCCTTCACTTGCTACTTGGTACGCTTCATGTGTTCGTTTGTTCATGAACAAGTCTCCTAGCATGCACTCCTTGTTCATCTCGTTTGTCATCGCACCATGTCTCATCCATGTACCTATATCTATAATCACTCATGACGAGACGACATCAAATCTCGAAATACCCTAGTCTACCATGATGTGTCATATTTCGTTTCTAGGTCTAGGTGACTGAGAGAGAGGACAAGGCTCTAAAACTGCACAAAGCATAGTTTCGGTCGAGATGCAAGGTTTCGAGGCACTATCAAAAAAAATTACACAAAGGTCACTAGAAGGCTGGGAACGGGTTGCAGGAGCTTGCTAGCCAAAACTGCACAAAACTGGGAGGCATTCATTTTGAACATGTCTTTGCAGTTTCTGGGCTGAGCGGGGTGATGGGTATTTGGTGGACATTCCAGGAAAAATGTACAATTTTTAGGATGAGTGGCAGGCTGGCTAGCAAGAGGATTGACTGACAAAACTGCACAATTTTCATAGACAGTGCAGTGACAGGTAGCGGGTGTTTGCCCCTCTTTTCAACACAATTTCTTCAGTCAGTGTAGGTAGGCATGCAGACAAATTTTGTGCAATTTTTGGGAGGAGTGAAGCTTGGGGTCACTACCCAGTCAAACTCTTTGGTTGACCAGCGGGAGGCTTGATGGATTGGCTTGCAGGGAAGTGAAGATTGAGATGGCTTCTTGGGCTACTTCTGCATTGTTCTAGGCGACAGTCAGCAGGTCGACTACAAGATTGCATAGTGAAGACTACCTGGGAGGTAGCCTCAAGCTTTGTGCAATTTTGGGCAGTAGTACTTGGTCACTGAGGGTTGAGACTACACAGTGCAGGTCAACGGAGGTCTGGCTAATGGAGGGTGGTTCGGTCGATATATCTTCGGAAAAATGGTTAAGTGTATGAGCGAGTGAACTAGTGTATACATGACCTTGCGAACACACAATCAACATGACTTAATGACAAGACATCTCAAACCAACAAGACAACAATGCTCAGTGTGACTGACTACGAGACTGCCTAATGGTAAAAGTGGCTAGTGTGACACTTCGGATAGACCCTCAGATGACTGTGACGACACTTGCACGACATTACTTACAACATCGTGTGTGAGTGTGATAGATGTTTGCATAACGAACACAACTCAAACACAAACCTTCAACATCACTAGAACAAGGTTGCAAGCATGACATCACAATCAACATGCCGAAGATGAAAGTTGGTCAAACAAGTGAAAAGGAAGCAAGACATGTAGAGGAAACACATGAAATGACTTTTTTTGTTTGCGCACATGCATGTTATTAAGGATAGAATGATATGACAATGACAAGTAGTCCTGCAAGCTCAACTAAGAGGTGTACTTCAAAAGTTGTTCTTTACTTACCATACTAACCCTTGAGATGATCATGCATCCGGTGGAGCTTGCATGTGGTCCTGATATTTTTCCATTACTTGGTCTCTTGGTAATTCTCCTTGAATCCTTGGAATTTATCTTAGCATGTCACATTTTCTCATAGTCACTAAGTGCGCGGTTTTAGCAAGAAGTGATTGGTGCCTGGATGAGTCCATGGGAGGCCCATTTGCGCAGTTTTTGAATGCAGCGCAATCAGACTACTCTGCGCATTTCTGGAGAGCAGTGCTACCTGACTTCTTTGCACATTTCTGGAAAGCAGTGTTGGCTGGCATCTCTACACACTGCGAGGTTTTAGCAGGCAAGGGAGGAAGCTTGATGGTTGCAGAAGTGAAGTGCACAGTTCCGGGAATCTGGATGTGGCTAGGTTGCTTGGGAAATGGCTAAGTGTGAGATCAGTGACACAGATGTAAACAATGATAGGACTTGACTATGATCGCACAGGGAAACTTAGTAACACAACGTAGACCATCTAGAATGCATAAGACATACTTTTCTTAATGCAACAACCTTCGTGACAAGAGTGCATGAAGTGAGTGTGAAAAATGTAGATGTGATGACAAAAACTCAAGTGCACACAATTCCCTTGAAGCAAAACAACATTCCCTTTGTATGCCAAACAACAACCCCTATGATCAAAGGTGATACATGCTACATAAAGGTGAGAACATGGACAACTCTTAAGATCAAGGAGGGGAAGATTGAGATCATCAGCTTACTAACAAGTGACCAAGGATGATCGATCACAGGATCCAAGGTAGGCTCTGAAATTTTCATGTGAGCCAAAATTTTGGAGGGTGGTTATAGCCACTACAACAGATGGTTAGCTTGGGTAAATGTGGGAGGAGGGTGTTATAAAGTGATAACAAAGCATGGTTTATCCCTTGGACTGGATGGGCGGAAAGTGGTTTTCATGCATGCATTTAGGTTGTATATATTCTTGTTATGTATGCATGATGATGGTCATTGTTGTAGTTGCGTTGTCATGTAGAAGTTGAAGGTGTTGTTGTTGGGATGTGTTTTTCATGAATGCATGTCGATTGAATATGCATTTTTTGTGTATGTCATTGTCTATTTGTTTTTATGCATGCATTATTTCTAGTTGATCTTATAGTTGTGGCATCATGCATGGTAACTAGGATGATGATTGAGATGCTGTAAATATATTGATTATGATTATACATGTAATATGCTAATATGGTTGATCCTATAGACGAGATATCCTCCCCTGAGATGTTATGAAACCAGCTCACAAAATAGAAGAAAGTATAGATGAACGCCTTCAAAATAAGCCTCTTTGAGGGGGAAACCTCCTTTACATTACATAAATTAACAATTATTAGATGATACAAATGACAAGACCTCCTTTCTATACATAGGAGTCTAAGGAGTCATAATATAATCAGAGTCGACATAACAATAATAATGTAAGGGCACAATAATAAGAATAGTGGGCTCCTATGGGGCACAATAATAACAATATGGGGACTACATGGGCACACAAATATACTAAGGGGGTTGTACTAATAACAATAAGGGGTTGCACTAGTAGTATAGGGACCTAACATGCCCCTCTCCTTCAAAAAGTGTTGTCCTCAATGCTTGAGTAGTTCTTGATGATTCTATATAAAATTCGTGTCCTTCCATGTGGAATCTTCTATTGGTAAGTTCTTCCACTTGATGAGATACTCTGAAATTGATCAATTTCGTCATTGTCGGGTTCTTGTTTGTATGACTTCTCTAGGTTCCAATATGATTTTTCCTTCCTCATCAAGTTCTAGAAATATTGTTTGAACTAGGATCTTCTACAACTTTTGAATGAGTGGCCACACTTCTTCATCCTTCTTCCATTCATCCCTTGCTTCATTTATCCAATCTGGTTGGATAATAGAGATAACATAAAACAATGCTTCCACATCCCAATCATTTCTTGAGAGTGCATCTGCAACAACATTTTGCTTCCCTTTTTGTAGATGATTTCAAAGTCATAACCCAATATATTTGTGATCCATTTCTTCTGTTCTTCTAAATATAATCTTTGTTCTAAAAAGTATTTAAGACTATCATGATCGATTTTTACCTTGAAGTATCTTCCCATTAGGTAAGCTCGCCATTTCTTAAGTGCATGTAGTATTGCCAACATTTCCGTTTCATAAATAGCTTGCTTGAGATGTAGCCATAAAGATACCCAATCACCTATATCAAAACTTCTTTCACTGCGATGTTGATCTACCTGTTTTTTCATTCGATTATGCACTAAAGTAGCATTATCCTTTAAAAGTTGGAGAACTTGTTTTTGATGCTCGATGTGATCTTTCACTGCTTGAATATTTTTCTTCTTGATATGTCCTTCTATCTTGAGAGTTTGAGGAGTGGTAATTTCTTCTAGTGCATTACAAGATATGGTCAGATTCATTTCTTGATGCTCGATGTGATGTTTCACTTCTTGAACATTTTTCTTCTTGACATGTCCTTCTATCTTGATAGTTTGAGGAGTGGTAATGCTTGCCAATGCATTACAATATATGGTTGGATTCATTTCTTCTTTCTCGATGTGATCTTTCACTTCTTGAACCTTTTTCTTCTTGATATGTCCTTCTATCTTGATAGTTTGAGGAGTGGTAATTCTTTCCAATGCATTACAAGATATGGTCATATTCATTTATTCTTTCTCAATGTTATCTTTCACATCTTGAACCTTTTTCTTCTTGATATGTCCTTCTATCTTGAGAGTTTTAGGAGAGGTAATTCTTTCTAGTGCTTTACAAGATATGGTCAGATTCATTTCTTCTTTCTCTAGGGTTGGTTCCTGGTGTACATCCTCTTCTTTTGATGTTTCTTGATCCTTTTCTTCCTCCTCCTCATAATCTATGTAAAAATAATTTCTTATCAGCACACTTATGACCTTTAATGTATTTGCTATCACAATTGTAACAAAGCCCTTTTTCTCTTTTTTCTTCCAATTGTTGTGGTGTAAACGTTGTAGGTTGTGGAAGGCTAGGAGAAAAAACACTTCCATAATTATAGTCGTGAGTGGTGGAATTCATTTTTTCCATTTTCGCTTTCAATTTTTCTTGCCAACTGGAATGCCTTTTCCAATGAATCAGTTTCCCAAATACGAACCTCTTGTTGAATTCTATCCAATAAATTCCCTACGAAGACATCAACCATTTTCTTCTCTGGAATATCATTTACCCTTATATTCAATTTTTAAAAGTCCTCAATGTGCTATACCATTGAACCCTTTTATTTGAGATTTATCAATTGGCTAAAGAAGGTGTTTCTCTTTGTATCCTCATAATGTGCTATCATTTCCTTCATGAAAATTGACCACGTGACAAGTGGTTTATGAGAATAAATCCCTTTATACCATAAAAATTGATTCGGTTCTAAATAACTAGATGCAATACGTACCTTTTGTAATAGCGGTACACCATGTAGATCAAAATATTTCTCCATCTGTAGTATCCAATTTACCGGATCCTTGCCATCAAACTTCCTCATCTCATTTTTTCTTGATTTTAGGAGCTCAATATTGAAATGACTGTAAATCTGTACTTTCGGATCTTTAAGTTTTGAAATTTCGGTCTGTAATAGCCCTCTGATTTCTCTTTCTAACTCCACAATTCTGATTGCAATTGGATTCCTAAAGAAAGATTTATTCCTAATCTTCCACGATCACCTAATTATAGACTAGCTTAGAAGAGTGAACTTGTACGACATGCCCTGTCTCATTGTTTTAGCCTTAGGTTCTAAAAATTAAACCCAAACAAGATATATTATGTTCTCTTTCTATAACTTCTTACTAAATTTCAATCTGATGCTCAAAGAGAAAGTTATGACAATTTTCCGAAGGTCACCTATTTAGGATGTAATTCGGGAGTTTGCAAAAACCTTAAATTCCTTAGATCATATATCCGAAAATATAGTGAGACACGATCTAAAATTCTAACATGAGGTTCAGACTGATTTTATCTCAAATGGATTTTTTCTTTAGGTTTTGAAACTTCGTAGTGACAACGTTATAGTGAACATTCCACGATGGCCCGTTTTAGATGAAATTTTGGAGCTTGCAAAACCCCTAAATTCTCATATCATATATCCTAAAATATAGTGAGACAAGATCTGAAGCTTGGACCTGAGGTTCAGCAATATTTCGTCTCAAATGGGTTTTTTTTTTAGCTTCTGACACATTGCAAAAAAAAGTTATAGTAGAAATTCCACGATGCCCTGTTTAGAGCAACGAAACCCTAGAATCCAAAGCTCTGATACCAATTGTTATGAAACCAGCTCACAAAATAGAAGAAAGTATAGATGAATGCCTTCAAAATAAGCCTCTTCAAGGGGGAAACCTCCTTTACATTACACAAATAAACAATTCTTAGATGATACAAATGACAAGACCTTCTTTCTATATATAGGAGTTTAAGGGCTCATGATATAATTAGAGCCGACATAACAATAATAATGTAAGGGCACAATAATAATAATAGTGGGCTTCTATGGGGCACAATAATAACAATATCGGGACTACATGGGCACAACAATACACTAAGGGTCTTGTACTAATAACAATAAGGGGTTACACTAGTAGTATAGGGACCTAACATGATGAATAATGTATATATATTGATTATGAGTATACATGTATTGTGCTAATATAGTTGATCTTACAGATGAGATATCCTCCCCTGAGATATACTGAGGTATGTTGATTATGTTTATATTTTGGTTTATCTGACATGGTGTTACGTAAAACTGACTCAGGGATAGAGTCAATGTTGACTGGGTCATTAGTGGGGGTTTTGGTCCCATGGTTTTTTGGTAGCGCATGGTAATTTTCCCATGGTATTGCATGAAATGGAGCCTATAAAAGGCTGAGAGGACTTCATTGTAATGCATGCAAGGGAGGTGAGTAGTGAAGGCTCACTTGGTTGGGTTGGCCAGGGTTTTGGCCAAGGATAATGAAATTACATTATGGTGGGTTTTCGTCGGAGTTGGAGTTTTTCCATTCTTTGTGTAACTAGGATAAGTTCATTTGATGGCCATAGATCCTCAATAGTAAAAGCCTCATATGAGCCTAACCTCCACTTGAAACCAATGTTTAACCCAATACCTTACAATTAAATGGTTACTCGCGATATCCAATACCATCTCATCAATAAGGGTGGCAAGTGATAAATGATATTGGTGGGGTGTAATGTCATGTCCCATCCATTAATGCATGGTGGGGTTGTGCCAGTACACCCTACCCCCAACCTCTAACAAACACCCTATTTTGTGAAGAGATATATGCCTTATTTAGATCTGAACATTCCTATTTGAGGGATGAATTAGGGAAGGTATGCCAATAAGATCTAAATATTTTCTAGTCGGGCTACCACTCTTCATTGGCTAGGTGATCAACAATCTTGTTCCCTGATCTTCATATGTGAGTATGGAGAACCACCAAGATATATTTCGAGGACAGGGATATTTTCTCAAGACTACTTTCTAATTGTCCATTACCAAAAACTTTACAAAGAGAAATGCCATTGAGAATTCTAGAAATACTTTGAATGATTACTTGAAAGTCCCCTTCTAGTAGAATCTTTGAGTATCATTGGGATTGGGCTAAACAAAGTCCCTCCTCGAATGTGTGGAGTTCCATAACATTATTACTATTGTAACCGATGTATCCATAAAATAATAAAATGATTTCTCCTAGCTGGTTTCAAATAATGCCTCTAAAGCCATAACCCCTGAATTCCCCTTGGAAGAATAATCAATATTGAGTTTAACAAAGTTAGGAGGGGGAGATTTCTAGGTGGAAAGACTAGGAAGGGGGTGGGGGCATGGATGAATGGGAGGAGGGAGTTCAAGGCCTTTGAGAAAGATACCATGCTGAAAGAATTGAAGCTCCCATCCTTGATGCTTGTCAATCTTAAATTGTCCATGTATGGGCTAGAATAGTATCCCTTATATTATCCCAAACTAAACTCCAATGTAGCTCATGAGAGAGAGAGAGAGAGAGAGATTTTAAGATGAAATTTGTTTAAGATTAATTTTCAAAATATTTTATAAAAATATTGACAATCAATGATAATAATGAAGATCTCATAGTTGTATCTTCCATTTGTACATATAAAATCCCGTTAAAGATGAAGAAAATTGAAATGAGGCAGATTTCAATAAGGTTAAAGGCTTCTTAGTAAAACAATTTTGAGTCAAAAGACTCTAAATGGTAATAAAATTTAACTTTATAAATATTCCCCCCAATTCTCTTTCTAGCATTATTTCAACTTTGTGTCCTTAACAATGGATGTACTGGTGTCAAAACCCCAGGGGATCCACATAGTTACAAGGCGCTTTGATGGGTTCACCATAACCCTTTGAGTGTGCAACACCAATGTGTTTCACAACTTCCTAATGTAGTGTAGATTTACTTCACCCAAACTATGCCTCATAAGAAGCTTACTTATATAATTTATGTATTATCAGTTGCTTAGCATAATATCATATCTCTTAAATATAGTGCACATAAATCGTGTTGTCACACTACTTTAGTTATCATTCATTCATGAGCAACATGTGTAAATAAAACCAAATTAACAATATCATAAATGCATTATTTGTATGGAATGGACCTCTGACCTTCTTTTATTAATCAATACAAATCTTCTTTCCATGTGGGTCCAAGATAACAGCTCGACCCTTAATACAACAAACAAGCCATACAACCTTAGCTTGCGAGAAAAATATGACACCCAGTCAGACTGACTTGATGGGTCATATTCACCCTACTCATGCAGCCTTTTGTTCTTTACCTTGGCCTGCTTGGGTTTTTTTTCCTAGGGAAGGATTACTCGAGCCGTACACCCACGGTTTCATCTAAACTTCATCGCATCCTTTCATTGCTCAATTCCTCCTTATGTGACTTTGCTCCTTGTATTTTCACTTGTCTTACAACTTTTGTGGTGTCATAGTTCTTTTTCATTCACTCATCTCAATGATCTTTTATATATATGACTCCACCCCATCATAAGTGGAGCCATAGACCTTCCTTCTCGGGTAGGTCAACATGCACCTTTGATTCAAGCTGACTTCATGTTTCCTACCTCATCCCATCAATTCATCCATCCTTCAATTCACCCACACCCACTTGGTCTACTTCGATTCGTTTAGGTCCACTTAGATCACACCCACTCATTCATCTTTCCCTTGCTCAGGCCATTCAATTCATGCCTACTCAAAAACACTTGATGTACATATGATTGATCCATCCTCCTGTACTCTATCCAACCATGCCTTGGGTTGACTCATTCCACATGGTTATGGGGGTTCACTCCTTGGTCATGACGTGCCCTTGTGGTGCTCGTGCCACCAAGTTCATGTGTGCTCCCTCACATCTCAACTCCTCCTTCACTTGGGTGAGTTTTGATGCTTGGTCATGTAGTGAGTGCCAGTATTGCAGCAAGAATGCTGCAACTCCTGGGCTACCAATTTTACTTTTATCAACCCAGTAGTTTGTAACAAAATTGGAAGATTTGGTGTTATACACACAAGTACTAGTTCTCACTGCAGGTTGTCACTTGGTCAGCCGGCGCGAGATCACTAGGAGCTCAAGCCAACTTCTATAGATTTTAGAAGAAGCTCTATGTGTGATGAAAGGAAAGAAATACTACTGTACATATGCTATTCTAACTACAGAAAGGAGAAATACTGGAATGTAAAGCAAAACCTAGTAAACCCTAATTAACAAGCAAATTCTACTTTTGCCAAAAACAATCATGAAAACCATGAAAAATATTCCATTACCTACTCAAGGAAGTAAAAAACATCTAACCATGCTATTTCTGGAAGTAAATAAGAAAAAAACATATTTTTGGATTTTTATGTGACTTTAACATACATCTAATTTATTGTGTGTGAGTGTGGTAGCGAACAAGTGGCATTAGAGGGCGGTTTTGGAGCTTGGGAGGATGTAGGATGGTGTGGATGGGTCCTGTTATAAATTAAGAATTCTAATGCCAAAATTTCTCACATTAGTTTGATGGTAAAGGGCGGTGCTATTCTAAGTTTGATTTTTGTTTTCCTTAGAGTCTGAGTCTTAGGAGTCTTGAGTCAACTATGCATTCTCATTCATCACCGGTCATTCTCATTCATCACCTATTGCATAGCCATGTGTCAGTTTTGTTCAAAAGTTACTATGTGCCACAAAGCCCTTTTAGTTGATTTCGTAGCATATGTAGTCATTTTGAAGTGTTTTCACAGCGCATAAATCATTTTAGGAAATCGAGAAAGAGCACCTGCTGCATGTCCCTTTTCCCCTTTTTGTACCATCCCTGAGGACTCTTGTCAATGATGGAATGATATCCTCTGCTAAAACTTGCTCAGCAATTTGGGCATCTAATAGAAGATTAGCCAATGCATTGATTGCCATTTCTACATCATATGCCTATTGATGATGTGCTTATTGAATGTCTTCATCACTGTGGTACAGTTGTTGCTTTGGTAATTTTTTTGGCTTCTACTGATCTAGACAATGTAACATCATCAGAGTGAAACAAGGTGGAGGTCCTCCTATTCCAACATGGGTAGTCCTTGCTGAATTGCCTAACAGCGTGAAACCATTGGTGAAGAGCTTGGCCATTGGACTCCCACCAGTTCAAGAAAGGGAAATTGAATTTCTTTGGAGACAGTGCCCGGACCAGTCTATAGTTCTTGGATATTTGGTGATAGAAATGCCAAGATGTATTGTTGCTCTAGCAAACCGAGTCATATATTCTTCTAGCTTAGAAGTGAAAGTTGGAGGAACCACTCTTCTTATTTGCGTTGCCAAGGAACACAAGAAAATAGTGTTGGATACTCTTAATGAATCTGAGCACAGCTTATTCACTCTCTTGTGTGCAGGATGAAGCATGCTATGAAAATGAAGGACTTGACAGACGATAAATTTGAAGAAGAATGAAACTCTAAAAAGGAGGAACTTTGTCTCCTTGTTTTTAATATTCAACTTCTAGAAGAGTTTCTGAGCAGTTGAAAGCTCATCTCTGAAAAGTGAAAGAGGTTTTCATTCCTAAGATACTGAAGTACAAAAACCTCTTCCACTTTCTTCAAATCCATTATGATCTGGGAGAAATGAAGAACCAAAGTTTCACTACGAAACCGCTGTAGGTGCAGTTTTTCACAAGCATATTTTTACACCTGTTTTTCAAAGACTCATTATGGGCGGTAGGAAAGATGCTTCAAAAAACCAAGAGAGGTTTTTGTTCAGAATGGATTGGTTCACAAAATAATCCTTCATTTTTTCCAAATACGTTTTATGTGAGAAGTTATGAGCTCTGTCCCAAGACCTATTTTTCAGCCAGAACAGAAGCTTATATCTCATGTCATCTTCACTTACCATTATATCGGCAATCCAAGAAAAAGGAGGCGAGATACATCAAAATGGTTAACAAACCTAAGAGCTGGAATAAAATTCATGAATAAACAAATTGAAGACTTAAAGATACAGTTAAGCCAGCAGAAAGAATCTCCATAAAGAAATATCACTTCAAGTAAGATTATGTTTCAAAGTTTTGATAGTTTTGCTTGGTATGATCTTTATTTAAGAATCAAACATTCCCATTAAGTTTTGAAAGTTCTCGGAGCAGTTGAAAGAATGATTAAACAGTAAAGAGATCAAATAGCAAAATTTTGGGCTGCAACAGTGATTTTTTGGAAAAACACAGCAGTTTCGTAGCGCGCTACGAAACTGCTAAAGATGAAGACTAACGCTCAGCAGCTTCGTAGCGCGCTACGAAGCTGCTGAAGCTTTACAACCCAATCTCAGTCAACCGGTTTTTGAAATACAAACGAGAATTTTGAAAACGGAATATCTACAAGGGATCATCTAAAGCTATCAACCTTCAACAAGGCCAAGACAGGTGGAGGAAACATGTATTCGAATCCAAACTCTAAACTTTTTGTCATAAAGTGAACATATTTACTACAGTCCAAAATATGTCAGACAGCATGGAAGAGCTTTTGCCTTCACACATAAAAGAGGTTCACAGCACATCAAAGACGTGGCATTCTGATATATTTTGTATAATCAAAGATGAAGGGCATGGTTCATTGGATTCGAATATCTTTGAGGAAAACCAAAGGCAAATAAACAGGGCAGTTCCCTACTTTTCAAGGGAAATGGAGAGGACGTAACAGTAAGGGCCAGCAAAGAGCTTTAAACATCCATCAAGGCTAAAGCTGAAGGAAGCCACTTGTCAGAGAATGAATCTTTATTGTAATAAATGATATGTTCAGCGTGATGTAGAATTAGAATCCTAATTGTTTTAGGTTTCTAGAGCTGTCAATTAGTAGTAAGTTGCTTTTGATAGTTAGTTTAATATGTCAATAGGTGTCATGATAAGGAGAACTAGAGTTCCCCTCATGCTTGAGGAGGAATCTCAGTTAGGTAGAAGAGCTTTAGATATAGGAGAAAGAGCAATGTAATACAGAGGTTGGAAGTTTATGTAAAAAAACTCTATTGACAAGCTTATGTAATGACTTTGTTTATTTTGATAATACAGTGAATGGTTTTAGCTGCTCAAGAATCATAGTGACTTCAATGTATGAATTCCTCTTGTTGTCTTTCATGTTGTTTATAGTTTGATGGGTACTTGATTACTTAGAAATCACATGTTGTGTTCTAATTTCCTTCATGTACTCATATACTGTCCCTTTGTGTCTAATGTACTTTATGTATATTGAAGTATGAATGCCTTGATTTCATTGCAAAGCCAATTCACTGTTAATGTTGAGTAACATATGACTCCATGAGCCCAATGGATGCTTGTTAATTTAGATTTTACCAGCCTCATTCCTATTTGTTTCATAGAAGAGTTAGCCATCTCAATCACAATTGCAAATCTTAAACCCTTTGAGAGAGCCCTCTCAGGCTAAGGAGGCTAAGCCTTAGCTAAACGATTGGTCTGAAACAGTTACTTGAAGTCTTCCTGGTCTGCAGCCTTCCAGGGCCTGATTTTGAGATAACATTTTGGTGGATCTGCCGGGAGTCTGAAGCTTAATCATTCCCGAAATCAAGAAGCTGAACTTCTGAAGGTAGCAGGAGCTCAGAAGATTTTTCGAGCTTGCAATCTACCTTGGCGACTCCATTGTTGAAGAATTCGAAATTCATAGATTCATGGTGATTCCACTGGAGTTATGAAGGACCCAGATGCTACCATTCTTATTTCAAGGTATGCATGCATAAATTTTTCAGGAATTCATGGTTTCCCAAATCATTTTCCCAAGGATGCATACTTTCTAAGGAATGCTCCAAAATTCAACGGAGAAGATTTGAGTTTAACTTTGAAGCATATATCAGATTTATATGATTATCGAGCTTCTTAGAGTTAAACATGAGGATGTTTGCATTATGTTGTTCTATGATTCATTTCAAGGGAAATGTAAATGGTGGATTGAAAGTTTTCTTGCCAAATCCATTAATTCATTTCAAGACTTTTGATTTATGTTTTTGGAGGAATGGATAGATAGATCAGAGGTGGTGGCAAACTTTCCTTCAATTCAAGGTTTCAAACAATGGAATGATGATCATATTAATGGAGAAAGAGATGAAAATTTTTCTTTGTCCTTGTCTTCTTATTTAAAATCATTTCAGTGCAAGACAGAAGATAAGATGAAATTTTTGGATGAAGTTGCTAAGGACATTGAGAGAGACATTGAAGGTTTAAAGGGTCAAATACAGTCATATAGTCTTCATAATCATGATCATTATTTTCAGAAACTTTCTATGGCAGAACACAAGGAGAGAGTGTTGCTTCCTTTCTCTTTCACGATTGAGGAAGAGTACACTGTTGTTGAAGATCAGTTTGCACAACCAGAAAGTTACAAGAATCATCAAGTTGATCATGTATTCTGGGATCCTATAGCTAAATACTTGGAAGAGTTTTACTCTCCAGTGTTTCAATTTTTCTATGAAGATTAGAGGCAATTTCAGTGGCAGTTGTCATCACAATATCATAGTGGCTTTGAACTCCAATGCAGTCAAAGAAATCAAACATCAGATAAGACAAATGATTGGCTTCATTGGAAATTTCAAATTGATTGAGCTGAAAGAAGTTTGAAATTGATAGGGTAGGTAGGTAGGAAAATGAAAATAAGCTCAAGGTTAACTGAGCATTTTTTTAGTAGATGTAGAGTTCTTTCTCCTACAGTGATCATCAAGCTTAAGCCCGAGGTGAAGGCCCAAGAAGCTTGAAGGGGATGTTTGTCAAGCAAATCCATGTTTGTTATAAAGAGGACAAAGCACTGGACCTGCATGTTCTTAGTGTACAACAGGGGCACACTATCCCAAGTGGAGCTTGTTAGCATTCAAATCTGCCTTAGGCTGAAATAAGGCAAGACTCAAGGCCACATCAAACCACGCTCAGCCTCCTATCTAGCCCTATGAGGACAGGGGAGGGCTCTCTCCGGGTCAAACTTGGAAAACGATAATCGAAAAGGCTCGAGATGACCGAATTGATGACTGATTTTAGGCTAGGTATGAAGTACAAAGAGTTTACAATTGAGTTTTGATAATTTTGTTGAATTCAAGGGAAAGGCAAATTTGGGTGCGGGGATGAGGCACAGTTTTTGCAGAGGTCCACTTGGGCCAAGATAGGTGATTGTTTTGATGCCTTAAAGTAGGTGATATGGATAGATCAGACCGGTGAGAGGCTAAGGAGAGCAAGGGGTCTCAAAGATTCTCCTTAAACTGAAGAAAACATAGCATATTAAACAAATTTAAAGGCAGAGCGTATCAATTTCATGGATTCTACCTTAACACTTCATTTTCTTAATAAGAGAAGATTCAATAGAGATAATAATGCACATACACAACTTACAAGTACTGAGGGAAACACACCATCAAAACATAAAGCCACATGGATCCCAAATAGTGCTGCAAAACCCTAGTCTTTCCTTTGCCAAAAATGCTGATAAAATATGTACAATATACTCTCAAGCTATCCCAAGAGTCCAACCCTGAAAATGACTAAGAAAATACATAATATAGGCAAGCTAACACATTCCCTTGCCTCTAGGGGTCGAGCTCATCATCCTAGGCGTTTTTTCAACCAATTCTAAACTAAGCACTACAATCTAGGCAGTCAAAACAACTTGCCTCTATAAGCTAGGAAACCAATTCATTCATTACATTTTTGCTATTTTATGAATGAATCATCTAGAATAGGTAAATAAGTGTCATAACAACATAAATATCCAATAATTACATCAAGGAGGGTGAAAAATCCCATCACAAGTCAAAACTAGTCAAAACTGGGCGAATTTCTGAGCTGAACACTGAAAATTTGGCCAAAAAGCCCTGTGCGTCGCGCGCCTGAGCCCTGTGCGCCGCGCGCCTGAGCCCTGTGCACCGCATGCCTTTGCAGCTACTTTTGGGGCACTTCCTGACCTCCGAATTGAGCTCAAATAGACTTGTTGGAAAGTTCTAGATGTCTACTTTCCAACACAAGTGGAATGTTTCAATTTGGTCTCCATTTGACCCTCCAAATGGGAATTCTCCCAGAAGTACTACCTGCTGATGCAAAAAGTGGCAGAAATGTGATTTTCATGATGTTTTTTGAGCTTTTGATCACCCAAAACTTGATGAAATGCCTTGGAAATTGTTGAGCATGTGTATTTCATCATGAAAAATCCAAAAATATAAGCCACCTGTGATTTGGACCTCTCCATTTTGTGGGTCGCGTGCTGAGCGCGATGCATAGAACCCAAAAACCTATTTTGCAAGCCAAAAATTTTGAAATAAAAAAATTTTCTCCAAATGTGCCCAAAATTGGAGTGAAGACCCTCCATCATGTATCATGCTCAACTAGTGAAGCCTCAGCCAAAACTCGAAGCGGATCGGGCCTTTTCTTTTGTTTTAGCGCTTTGCCCAAACGCCTCTTGAGGACCTTCATTCTCGCTTTGCAAACATGCATGCGAGCCCAATAGTGAGTTTTCATGTGGCAAACCATGTCCTTGTCCCTGTTTGCCTTCGCCAACAAATTTTCCAAGTGAGTGTTGACCCGGATGAGCATCGATTCCCGATCAATAGGTATCAAATCACCGGGTCTCCTACGAGCCAATTCCCGGTCTTCATGAATCTTGCGCAGCTCATAAAGTTCATGCTCATCCTCCAACTGCTTGTTGTGTTGCTCTAAGTAGTTGATCACCCATTTAGCCATCTACAATTTCTTTTGCAGCGACTCATTCTCGGCCCTTTGTTCTCGGATAATCTCCTTAAGCTCTGAGCTGGGAAAACTAGCCTCGACATCAATGATACCGGTATCCTGAACTCCTGAAGGACCCTCATCAACCATGGGTCTCTTGCCCCTGTCCTGACTCTGTACCTGTGCTGTAGATGGAAGCGAGACCCCTTCCACATGATGTGGAGATAATACTCGCTCTGGTGATGATGTCAACGAGACCCCTTCCACCCCGGGTGGAGAAGGTACTCGTCATGTAGCTGCAAATAAGGCCCTGGGGCCTTTCTGATATGTCACATATGTTGGAGCATCAACATGATCGGTCTCATGCATGTCAAACTACTATTAAGGCCCTCCCTCATCATGGACGATCTCCGGAGGAGGCTGTAACGCTGAAAAGAAATCACGGGAGATGAAATCCTCCCAAGCAATACCCTGTTGTGCCAACTGATGCATCACTATGATTTTGATCAATGCATAGTGATATATGCTCCTGTGCTGTTGTGCCGGGGTCTTCCTTTGTACTAAGGGTACCATCCTTTCTATGTTTCGGCACATGAAAAACGGAATGCTCATCATACGTACCCGTGTGAAATGCATCAACAAACGTACATGGTATGCATAGAGATGTGAAAATCTGCCCTCGCAGCTGAAATACCGAATGATGAGTTTCATCAATGGTGCAAACTCATCTTTCAGGTATCTGAAAGGAAAGGCCGCGCTCAAGTGTCTGATATATGCGGGCTTGACATATGGCTCATAATAATATCGGTCCAGCATCTGGTGTTTACTCCATTCCTCCCCCACATTTGGTATTCCGGTGGCCTGAGAAATAGTGTCGGGTGACAAAGTGAAATCCACTCCGGCAAGGTTCACATGACCATCCTGTAAGTTAAGGACAAATAGATGGACGAGTTCCCGATGATGCTGAGTTTGTGAGATCATTTCACAATATTGGTAACATGCTTGGCGCCGAAAACAATCCATGGGAAGTGGGCAAGCTTGCAATTGAGCCAAAGAGGTAGGCTCGTCCCTAACATGCTGTCCACTCTTTCCACCCCTGTGATACCTTTGTGGCACATTAGGCACATTGACCCCTGGTGTAGAGTCACTATCATAATCCTGCTCATATTCGGACTCGGTGTCTGACATGTTCTCTAAAAACAAGGTGGCTGGAATATATATATTTGCTGATATGAAACTGTGTGCCAAAAGTTGACTGTTGACTTTTTGTCTCTTTATCAAAATGTTGTAACCAAGGGGACATAAATGATGGGAATTGTTAGGAAAAGGGAAGCAAGGGAAATGGGAATGGAAATAAAATGAGGAGATTAGGGAAGGGAGAAGGGGGATAGAAATGTTTTAGGGTTTTGAAACAAGGTAGGGATCATATGGTTATAGGAGAATGATTGGGAGTTTGAGAGAGGAAGGTGTGGTGTTGTGGGGATTTATTTGGGAAAATATTTGGGGAAAATAGGAAATGTGAAACAAGGGAAAATGAAGCCTTGGTGACAATAATTTTTTAAAACCCTACAACAAACTTTGGACTTGAATCATTACAGCAATTTGATAAACATGGAGGGTTTCTTTTCACTTGATTTTTCATGACAAAAGAGGCTAATTTCTTCATATATACCACATATACACCATCCAAAAACAAAACCAAGTGATGATTGCAGGCCTACCTGAGAATTTAGGCATGAGGGGAGGTGATTTGAGCGGCTTCTTGGTGAATTTGTAGGCAGAAACCCTATGCGCCGCGCGCTCTGAGTGCGCCACGCCTGTGTTAATTTACATAGGAGAAAGTGGCCTGATGCGCCGCGCGCCTCTGGAACTGACCAACTACTCACGAACTTGCCTCAAACTTGCAAAATCACCCTTAAATGATACTCTTAGCTCTCAAAATGTGTAATGGGTTGGAAATGAGGAGAAATCACTTGATATAGCATCCATTTTTATTTTTGCTCAATGAAAACCCATTTTTCTTATGTTTGGTTGTTGACACTTTTTCGAAATTAATAGGCTCTGACCTTTTTGGTTTCCTTCATAAAATAGGTTGAAATGATGAGTTTCTCTGATAATTTTTGCAGGTATAGCTCTGATATGCTTCAGCAAAGGAGACCCGGGCTGCACTTGAACAATTGAAGAACTGAAAATTTTGACAATTTTTTTACAAAAATGAGGTGGCGACTTGCTTTCAAAACAGAGTTTTGAAGAGAAGTCCTTATTCGGCTGTACAATGGTGACAATTATTGAAGTAATGATTTATCAAAAGAATCCCTCTGACCTGCTGGTCTTCTAAGACTTTTCAGGACTAAATTAACTCAAACCCTAGACCTAGACCTAAAAATTTTAAAACAATGACTTGTGAAGCTTTATGACTCATCCTAAACCAGCAGTGATATGCACGAGGGGGATGAATGACATAGACCACTCCATCAGAGTTATGGCATGCCTAACGAAATGCAACTGATGAAAACTGGTGGGACACCTAAAACATGAAATGCAAAAAAGCGCTTTGATCTCTGATGGAGGGATAACTAGACCGACTCTAACATTGGCTCCAATGGGGATGGTAACTCCTTGGAGATGCCAAGAACCACAGATCTCTGTAAGAGCTAGAGAATGCCTTCATCCATTGGGCGATGGAGTCATTATTCTGACACAAAATCTTAAGAATTTGACTGAAAAACAAAAATTGCATTGACAAGACTAAAATCAAATTTAAAGATTTTGACAACTGACTTGACAAACTTGGACTAACTAATTTTCATTTTCAGAATTATAGCCTTCACCTCGGGCCCCAAACTGAAGATGATAAATTAGTGTAGATGTGCAATAGGACAAAAGTAAAATGATATTTACAATGATAATGAAATGAGCAGAAAATATTTAGAAGTAGTATCTCTTTAACAGTCGACCATTGATTGGCCCTCCAGGATATTCATCTCCGTTCATCTCTTTGAGAAGGAAAGCATTTTGGCCACGCTATGCTACAACCTTGTAAGGACCCTTCCATAAATTTTCAAATTTTCCATGCTTTCCCTTGTCTTCATGACAAGCATCCCACCTCAGAACAACCTCATCTAACTGAAATGTATCCGCCTTTTCTTTCCGGTCATAAATCTTTTTGATGCGCTCCTGCAGCTTGCAAGTGTTTTGAAATACCTCCTCCCATGTCTGTTGCAAATGAATCATCTGATTTATCCTTCTCTGCATAGGATCTTCCTCACTACCTGCTTCTTGAAGCAATTTGAATACCGGGACAACAAGCGAAGTGGGAAAAACCATGTTTGTTCCGTACACCAACTCGAAAGGAGACATGCCAATAGAACTTTTCTGACTCACCCTATCAGCCCATAATTCATTTATCAACTTCTTGTGCCAACCCTTTTTGCTGATTTCCAACAATTTCTTAATGATATTGACCAAAGACTTATTAGATGATTCTGCCAATCCATTTCCTTGAGGGTGGTATGCGGTTGAATGTCCCAAGCTAATATTGTACTTATAGCAAAACTCAATCATCCTTTTGGACTTAAATGTTGCTGCATTATCTATAATTAACTTACTTGGACACCAAAAACATGACAAAATATTGGTCTCAAGAAAAGAAATAATTACCGCATCCGTAGCTTGTCGAGTAGGAATTGCTTCAATCCATTTTGTGAAGTAGTTTGTGGCCATCAATATCCATCGATGCTGTCCTAATGATGCCGGATGAATTTCACCAATGAAATCCAATCCCCATTGCTGAAAAGGTGCACTGAATTCAATTGGTTTGAGAGGCAAAGGCTGGAGCTTCTGCTTTCCTTGAAAAATTTGGCATTCGTGACAATTTTTGATGGCCTTATATACATCTGAAAATAATTAAGGCCAATAATATCCTACCCTTAGAATCTTGTTTGTTGTAGTCTTCCAAAAAATATGACCCCCGCAGTCCCCTCTATGAAAATCTTCCACGACTCTTTTAGCTTCCTCCTCGACCAAACAATTTAATAACATTCCACCAGGGTCTTTCCAAAACAATGTTGAATCTAGTATGCAAAATTTTGTAGCCTTCAATTTCAATGTTCTACTTCTATTTATCGGCATTCCAAAAGGTGAAGACAAATGCTGAAGTACATATAAAATGTCAGTGTACCAAGGAGAAGAAAGAAACATGCCAGATACCTGAACTGATGTGTTCTCCTCATCTTCATCGGACATGGCAGCAATCAAATTTATGTCTAAAACTTGCAGATTTGTTTCATCCATTAGCTTGGCGAGTCCTTGACCTTTGATCAGCTTGGTGGGTTTAATCTCTACATCATACTCTAACAACGCAGCAATCCACTTACCCCTTCTACCTTCCGGATCTGCCTGTACTAAAATATCTTTAACTGTTGCGTTAGGAACATAAGCTAGAATATGTGAATGCAATATATACACACGGAAATCCTTTAAGGCCTTAACAAGCGCAAGTGCTTTCTTCTCAATGATGTTATATTTCAATGCTCCATCTCTAATAATCTAACTGAAAAAAGCAATGGGTTTTTCAACACCTTCTCTCTTCTGCATTAGTACGGCTGCCAAAGTGTGCTCAGAGGCAAATGAGAACAAAATAAAATCCTGAGTGTAGTCGGGGCTGATCAAAATAGGAGCTGAAGAAAGAGCTAACTTCACTAAATTAAATGATTTGACCGCCTCTTTGGTCCACTTTACCTGACTGTCTTTCTTGAGCATGCTTGTGATCTCTCTAAGATGCTCCGCTGGATTTGGAATGAAGCGACGCAGAAAATTCAGTTTACCGTTGAAGGACTGAATTTCTTTCTTGTTCCGGGGCTGTTCAATTTGCTGAATGGCTTCAACACGTGTTGGATCAATACGGATGCCGTCTTTAGATATGATGTGACCAAGAAGTTTGCCCTCATCCATGGCAAAAAGACTCTTTTTCGGATTCAACGATATACCATATTTTCTACACCTTTCGAAAACAATTTTCAAATGATACAAATGTTCCTCATTTGAATTTGAAAATACGGTCAAGTCATCAAGATAAACAACTAAAAATACATCTTTCTCATTGGCGAAAGCTATGTCCATCGCACGCTGAAAGGTGGCTCCTGCATTTTTCAAACCAAAAGGCATCTTTGCATAATGAAATGTTCCCCATGGATTGGTGAACATTGTCTTGTCACGGTCATCCTCATGCACTAAAATCTGATTGTGTCCTGAATAACCGTCGAGTAGTGACATCCTTGATGCTCCAACTACTTGCTGCAATATATGATCCATTTTGGGCAGCGGATAATTGTCTTTTAAAGACACCTTATTCAAATTTCTGAAGTCAATGCATAAACGAATCTCACCTGTCTTCTTCCTTACGGGCACCAAGTTTGATATCCAATCTGAAAATAGGATAGGCACAATGATTCCTGACTTATACAATCTATTTACCTCTTTCTCAATTGATGGCAGCAGTTTCGGATTGATTCTCCTCAATTTTTGACGAAAAGGCTTCTGATTTGGCTTAATAGGAATAGTATGTTGAATGATGTTTGTGTCATATGTTTTAAGATCTGAGTAATCCCATGCAAATGCATCAGAAAATAAAGACAACAATTTCATATATTCAGCTTTTACCTTTGGTGATAATGACCTTGATAACTTAACCATCTTGGGATTTTCAGCTGTCCCAATGTTTACCTCTTCAACACCCTTTTCAGTCGATCTCAATGTCGGTTTACGGGCCACATCATCTTGGTCAAACAGCTCCTCTAAGGGAATCAATCCTTTAGGAATAATGTTGTCCTTAAGTTGCAGCACATCCATTTGATTTACTTGTATATTGTCATCACCATCATCATTTTCGGTATCTACTGAGGAATCTTTGAACTTACCCTTATTTTGTAGAAACTGATTGATCTCTTCATCATCTTGAAAAACTTGCCAACATCGTTGATTATCTGGAACGATGGGACGATGCTTCACATGAATCTCAAATTTGTTGTTAGAATTCATTGGAATTTTAAATTTCTTGTTGGCTTAGCAAGTCCATCAGCAACACCATTTTGTAGGCGAGCCACACATGTCAAGGTATAATCAGAAAACAACTTCAAAATATCTAAGACTGCATTTCGATATGCCCTCATGCGAGGATGTTTGGCCTGAAACTCTCCCTTAACTTGCTTTATCACCAACTTGGAATCACCATAGACCGCAATCTTCTTTGCTTTCAGTTTCTTAAGAATCTTTAGGCCAGCAATGAGAGCCTCATATTCCGCCTCATTATTTGAACAATCAAATGCTAGTTTATAGGAACACACTCTCACTTTGCTTGGAACTTTGTCTTGAGCGGAAAAAGGACTTTGAATCCACACACCAATACCAGCACCATCACTACCTACCGCGCCATTGAAATCCATGGTCCAAAGACCATCTTCATCCTCCTCCAAGTGCTGAAATTGTACTGCCTCTGATTTTTCTATTTGCTGCCCCTTTTCTTCAGCTGTTTGCTCCATGATAGCTTGCTTTTCTCCTCTTTATTTTTGTAGTATTGCTCTGAAATTTTCAGTGATCTCTGGTATATCTTCCACTTGAACTAACTGACTATCTATTTCATTAAAGCTATCAGCAAATAAAACAAATGACTCCAAATCTGTATGTACATAATTTACAGGATGATTGATCGGCTTCTCTTTACTAGTTATCATATATTTCATCTTTTGCTTGCAATATAGCTTTCTCATTTGACCGAAGGCTGGAATTGTGGCATAAGAGAAGTCTAACTGTAGAGTACCCTTCAACTTAGCTCCCCAAGATCTCGAAAGTAGCATACCAAAACGTGGAGGAATGTCTGCCACAACCACATCCATCAATACATTTTTCGTTGGGATTTGGTCTAAGCTAACAACCAAATCTTTGATGAGCCCGATACATCTCACACGGCTGGAATCAAATGAATATAAAACATGATATTTCCTTGTTATATCTAACCCCAGCTTCTCCATGATTGCCTTTGGCATCGAATTGTGTGAAGCACCCGAATCGAACATGGCATTATGCAAGACATATTCATGCAATCTCAAATTGATATAAAAGGGGGGAACATCACTATCAGGGGACTGACCATCCAATCCTAGCCCAAATATCAATTCGGGCTGATCATCTTCAACGTTCACTGTGTCAAGCATGGGATCAAAGTTTAGAATTTTGGAGACTTGACCTCGGTAGCTGCTGTTTTTCATGATTTCAGTCAAGGGAATAGATATTTTTAATTTGGAAATTTCATTTTCCAAACTAAATGCTGAAACCTTTTCGACTTCTTTGACCGGAACCTCTCTTCTATCTTTGATTATAGCTAGCTAATTCATCCTTTCTGTTGCTGATATCTTACTAGTTGTGGGATCAATTGTCTCTTTTCCTTTCTTCAGCGGTATCAGTGAATCCATCTTTGGTGTTGTAGCTTCCTTTCTTTTCTGAATGGGATTGATAGGCACATCTCGGTTCCTCAATGAATACTGCTTCTGTTGAGTGGATAAGGCATTCAAATATCCTCTTTGGTAATCATCTAAATCTGCATCATTAGCTAAGATAAAATCTTCATCTTGTTGGGCGCCTGAACTTTCTCCATACTCATCTTCTTCGGTGATGTAAATGGGCAGATCATCAGGAGTAAAGAAGTGATTTTGGTCCCCTGCTACATCAGCATCTTCATCTGAATCTTGAGTTACAAAATTCTGCAAAAGAGGATTTTTTATTGGTTGCTGAGCTGATGGCTCTTGTACTCTTGGTTCACGCTGCTTGATTTTGTACTGAGGTTGTTGCTGGCCACGGTAATTTGGATTACGAATCTGCTATTCTGATTTGTCAAGGTTGAGTCTTTTGAACATCTCGCGAAGCCAAGGTGGTTCTGATGATGTAGATTCTTCCTTTATAGTCACTCTTTTCTCTGCCTTCAAACGTGCTCTTTTGTCGTTCAGATTTGCCTCAACATTGACAGCAATCTTTTGCATATCTTCTAAAGTAGGCAGATCTCTATCCCGTAATGAGTAAGCCATCTCCGAATCAAAGCCATCTGGGAATTTAAGAAGAACTGATTTTCTAGATGGTCTTAAATCATTAGGGATAGCATTATAAACTGTATTGAACCTGATAATGTAGTCTTGGACAGACTCACTGGGATTGCGTTTGATATTATTGTACTCGGCATTAATCTGAAGCGGATCCTTTCTAAGTTCCCAACGATCAAGAAACTGCGTCTGAAGTTCAGCCAACGTAGGTATACTTCTAGCTCCCAAGCCTCTGAACCATTTTCTTACCTCTCCTCCGAATGTTTGCACAAACAATCGCATAGTTACATCCTCATCATCAATCTCATATAAATCATAAAAAGTTGCCATTTTATCTATGTGCTGCTGAGCAGACACACTTTGAGGAGTGCCATCAAATAAAGGAACTTTACTCTGATAGTTCGTGGGCATATCATGCAATTGCTGAGGTAAAGCAAGAGGTGCAAAGCGAGCAGCCATTGCTCTAGGTGGATTTACTCTTGGTGTTGTTGGTGGAGTGGATGCTACTACTATGTGGGGAGTATGCTGAGGTGTATGCGGAGGAGAAGCAATGTGGGATGAAGAAGGGGAATTAGTTGTAGCTTCTGAGTAAGTAATTATAGGTTGCAAAGGAATGGTAGGAATGAAAGTTAGGAACTATAGAGGTAGATGCCGTGACGGTGGATCCAATGTTTGCAGATATGGCTTCTAAAAACTCAGAAAGGTTGGCTGCTTGGATGGTGGTCTGAAGGTGCCTCAAGATAAAATTGTCAATTAATTTATTATGCCTTTCAAATTCAAGAGCTGCAGCAAAGTCAGGATTTGGAACAATAGAATCGAGAGCGTTTTCGGACTTGGTTTTGAACAATGACAATTCAAACCTTGCGTCGAAAGGAAGTTCTTCAAGGTATTCAAAAAGTGCAGGACATGAATGAGATTTAACCAATGGAGTCGTTGAGCTTTCTTGACGGAGGATTTTTCGAATCAAATTTGGATTTTCATAAATAGGAGGTGGATTCGGATCTGGATTAGCTCTTGTATGTCTTTTTGAATCCAGTGTATTTATCAGGAGATCAAAAGAATGAAAGTAATTCAGCCAATCGTTTGCTCGACTCAATCATCCAAAGGTATAGAACGATCAAAGGTACTGGGGTGATCTGCAAATCAAAGTTTCGCAAGCTAACCGGAGATCGACTGAAGCAGCATTTATCTACTTCTGCTTATGCATAGAAAGAGCATTTCGAAAGCTACCTGGCATGACTTCAGACTCCATCTAAGACTTGTGAAACTAACTCATCAACAAGCAAACCATTTGAGATTTCTTCCCTAGCAGAGTCGCCACTATGTTAGTGCTCAAATCTTCCTTAGGCTGAAATAAGGCAAGACTCAAGGCCACATCAAACCACGCTCAGCCTCGTAGCTAGCCCTAAGAGGACAGGAGAGGGCTCTCTCCGGGTCAAACTCGGCAAAAGATAATTGAAAAGGCTCGAGATGACCGAATTGATGACTGATTTTAGGCTAGGTATGAAGTACAAAGAGTTTACAATTGAGTTTTGATAATTTTGTTGAATTCAAGGGAAAGGCAAATTTGGGTGTCGGGATGAGGCACAGTTTTTGCAGAGGTCCACTTGGGCCAAGATAGGCGATTGTTTTGATGCCTTAAAGCAGGTGAGATGGATAGATCAGACCGGTGAGAGGCTAAGGAGAGCAAGGGGTCTCAAGGATTCTCCTTAAACTGAAGAAAACATAGAATATTAAACAAATTTAAAGGCATAACATATCAATTTCATGGATTATACCTTAACACTTCATTTTCTTAATAAGAGAAGATTAAATAGAGATAATGATGCACATACACAACTTAAAAGTACTGAGAGAAACACACCATCAAGACATAAATCCACATGGATCCCAAATAGTGCTGCAAAACCCTGGTCTTTCCTTTGCCAAAAATGTTGATAAAATATGTACAATATAGTCTCAAGCTATCCCAAGAGTCCAACCCTAAAAATGACTAAGAAAATAAATAATATAGGAAAGCTAACACATTCCCTTGCCTCTAGGGGTCTACCTCATCATCCTAGGAGCTGTTTCAACCAATTTTAAACTAAGCACTATAGTCAAAACAACTTGCCTCTATAAGCTAGGAAACTAATTCATTCATTACATTTTTGCTATTTTATGAATGAATCATCTAGAATAGGTAAATAAGTGTCATAAAAACATAAATATCCAATAATTACATCAAGGAGGGTGAAAAATCCCATCACAAGTCAAAACTAGTCAAAACTGGCGAATTTCTGAGCTGAACAGTGAAAATTTGGCCAAAAAGCCCTGTGCGCCGCGCGCCTTTGCAGCTACTTTTGGGGCACTTCCTGAAATCCAAATTGAGCTCAAGTGGGATTGTTGGAAAGGTATGGATGTCTAATTTCCAAAAAAAGTGGAAGTTTTCAATTTTGTCTCCATTTGACCCTAGAAAAGTGAATTCTCCCAGAAGTACTACCTGCTGATGCAAAAATTGGCAGAAAGGTGATTTTCATGATGTTTTTTGAGCTTTTGATCACCCAAAGCTTGATGAAATGCCTTGGAAATTGCTGAGAATGTGTATTTCATCATGTAAAATCCAAAAATCTAAGCCACCTGTGATTTGGACCTCTCCATTCTGTGGTTCGCGTGCTGAGCGCGACGCATAGAACCCAAAAACCTGTTTTGAAAGCCAAAAATTTTGAAACGACAAAATTTTCTCCAAATGTGCCCAAAATTGGAGGGAAGACCCTCCATAATGTATCATGCTCAACTAGTGAAGCCTCGGCCAAAACTCGAAGCGGATCGGGCCTTTTCTTTTGTTTTAGCGCTTTGCTCAAACGCCTCTTGAGGACCTTCATTCTCGCTTTGCAAACATGCATGCGAGCCCAATAGTGAGTCTTCATGTGGCGAAGCATGTCCTTGCCCCTATTTTCCTTCTCCAACAACTTTTCCAAGTGATTTTTGACCCGGATGAGCATCGATTCCCGATCAATAGGTATCAAATCACCGGGTCTCCTACGAGCCAATTCCCGGTCTTCACGAATCTTGCGCAGCTCATAAAGTTCATGCTCATCCTCCAACTGCTTGTTGCGCTGCTCTAAGTAGTTGATCACCCATTTAGCCATCTACAATTTCTTTTGCAGTGACTCATTCTTGGCCCTTTGTTCTCGAATAATCTCCTTAAACTCTGAGCTGGGCGAACTAGCCTCAACATCAATGATACTAGTATCCTAAACTCCTGAAGGACCCTCATAAACCATGGGTCTCTTGCCCCTGTCTTGACTCTATACCTATGTTGTAGATGGAAGAGAGACCCCTTCCACATGATGTGGAGATAATACTTGCTCTGGTGATGATGTCAACGAGACCCCTTCCACCCCGGGTGGAGAAAGTACTCGTCGTGCAGCTGCAAATAAGGCCCTGGGGCCTTTCTGATATGTCACATATGTTGGAGCATCAACATGCTCGGTCTCATGCATGTCAAACTGCTGTGAAGGCCCTCCCTCATCATGGACGATCTCCGGAGGAGGCTGTAACGCTGAAAAGAAATCACGGGAGATGAAATCCTCCAAAGCAATACCATGTTGTGCCAACTGATGCATCACTATGATTTTGATCAATGCATAGTGATATATGCTCCTATGCTGATGTGCCAGGTTCTTCCTCTATACTAAGGGTACCATCCTTTCTATGTTTCGGCACATGAAAAACGGAATGCTCATCATACGTACCTGTGTGAAATGCATCAACAAACATACATGGTACGCATAGAGACGTGAAAATCTGCCCTCGCAGCTGAAATACCGAATGATGAGTTTCATCAATGGTGCAAACTCATGTTTCAGGTATCTGAAAGGAAAGGCCGCGCTCAAGTTTCTGATATATGCGGGCTTGACATCTGGCTCATAATAATATCGGTCCAGCATCTGGCGTTTACTCCATTCCTCCCCCACATTTGGTATTCCGGTGGCCTGAGAAATAGTGTCGGGTGACAAAGTGAAATCCACTCCGGCAAGGTTCACACGACCATCCTGTAAGTTAAGGACAAATAGACGGACGAGTTCCCGATGATGCTGAGTTTGTGAGATCATTTCACAATATTGGTAACATGCTTGGCGCCGAAAACAATCCATGGCAAGTGGGCAAGCTTGCAATTGAGCCAAAGAGGTAGGCTCCTCCCTAACATGATGTCCACTCTTTCCACCCCTGTGATACCTTTGTGGCACATTAGGCACATTGACCCCCGGTGTAGAGTCACTATCATAATCCTGCTCATATTCGGACTCGGTGTCTAACATGTTCTCTAAAAACAAGGTGGCCGGAATATATATATTTGCTGATATGAAACTGTGTGCCAAAAGTTGACTATTGACTTTTTGTCTCTTTATCAAAATGTTGTAACCAAGGGGACATAAATGATGGGAATTGTTAGGAAAAGGGAAGCAAGGGAAATGGGAACAATGGAAATAAAATGAGGAGATTAAGGAAGGGACAAGGGGGATAGAAATGTTTTAGGGTTTTGAAACAAGGTAGGAATCATATGGTTATAGGATAATGATTGGGAGTTTGAGAGAGGAAGGTGTGGTGTTGTGGGGATTTATTTGGGAAAATATTTGGGGAAAATAGGAAATGTGAAACAGGGGAAAATGAAGCCTTGGCGACAATAATTTTTTAAAACCCTACAGCAAACTTTGGACTTGAATCATTACAGCAATTTGATACACATGGAGGGTTTCTTTTCACTTGATTTTTCTTGACAAAGAGAGGCTAAATTTTTCATATATACCACATATACACCATCCAAAAACAAAACCAAGTGATGATTGTAAGCCTACCTGAGAATTTAAGCATGAGGAGAGGTGATTTGAGTGGCTTCTTGGCGAATTTGTAGGAAGAAACCCTATGCGCCGCGCGCTTTACCCAACGCGTCGCGCGCTCTGAGTGCACCACGCGCCTCTGGAACTGACCAACTGCTCACGAACTTGCCTCAAACTTGAAAAATCACCCTTCAATGATACTCTAAGCTCTCAAAATGTGTAATGGGTTGGAAATGAAGAGAAATCACTTGATATAGCATCCATTTTGATTTTTGCTCAATGAAAACCCATTTTTTCTTATGTTTGGTTGTTAACACTTTTTCGAAATTAATAGGCTCTGACCTTTTTGGTTTCCTTCATAAAATAGGTTGAAATGATGAGTTTCTCTGATAATTTTTGCAATTATAGCTCTGATATGCTTCAACAAAGGAGACCAGGGTTGCACTTGAACAATTGAAGAACTGAAAATTTTGACAATTTTTTTACAAAAATGAGGTGGCGACTTGCTTTCAAAATAGAGTTTTGAAGAGAAGTCCTTATTCGGCTGTACAATGGTGACAATTATTGAAGTAATGATTTATCAAAAGCATCCCTCTGGCCTGCTGGTCTTCTAAGACTTTTCAGGACAAAATTAACTCAAACCCTAGACCTAGACCTAAAAATTTTAAAATAATGACTTGTGAAGCTTTATGACTCATCCTAAACCAGCAGCGATATGCACGAGGGGGATGAATGACACAGACCACTCCATCAGAGTTATGGCATGCCTAACGAAATGCAACTGATGAAAATTGGTGGGACACCTAAAACATGAAATGCAAAAAAGCGCTTTGATCTCTGATGGAGGGATAACTAGACCGACTCTAACAGAGCCACCTGTTATCACTTAAGAATTCTAATGCCAAAATTTCTCACATTAGTTTGACGGTAAAGGGTGGTGCTATTCTAAGTTTGATTTTTGTTTTCCTTAGAGTCTGAGTCTTAGGAGCCTTGAGTCAACTATGCATTCTCATTCATCACCTGTCTCATAGCCATGTGTCAGTTTTGTTCAAAAGTTACTATGTGCCACAAAGCCCTTTTAGGTTATTTCGTTGCGCATGTAGTCATTTTGAATTGTTTTCGCAGCGCATAAATCATTTAAGGAAATCGAGCAAGAGCACCTGCTGCATGTCCCTTTTCCCCTTTTTGTACCATCCCTAAGGACTCTTGTCAATTATGGAATGATATCCTCTGCTAAAACCTGCTCAGCAATTTGGGCATCTAATAGAAGATTAGCCAATGCATTGATTGCCATTTCTACGTCATATGCCTGTTGATGATGTGCTTATTGAATGTCTTCATCACTGTGGTACAGTTGTTGCTTTGATAATTTTTTTGGCTTCTACTGATCTAGACAATGTAACATCATCAGAGTGAAACAAGGTGGAGGTCCTCCTATTCCAACATGGGCAGTCCTTGTTGAATTTCCTAACAGCTTGAAACCATTGGTGAAGAGCTTGGGCATTGGACTCCCACCAGTTCAAGAAAAGGCAATTGAAGTTCTTTGCAGACAGTGCCCAGACCAGTCTATAGTTCTTGGAGATTTGGTGATATAAATGCCAAGATGTATTGTTTCTCTGGCAAACCAAGTCATATATTCTTCTAGCTTAGAAGTGAAAGTTGGAGGAACCGCTCTTCTTATTTGTGCTACCAAGGAACACAAGAAAATAGAGTTGGATACTCTTAATGAATCTGAGCACATCTTATTCACTCTCTTGTGTGCAGGATGAAGCATGCTATGAAAATGAAGGATTTGACAGACGATAAATTTGAAGAAGAATGAAACTCTAAAAAGGAGGAACTTTGTCTCCTTGTTTTTACTAGTCAACTTCTAGAAGAGTGTTTGAGCATTTGAAAATGCATCTCTAAAAAATGAAAGAGGTTTTCATTCCTAAGATATTGAAGTACAAAAACCGCTTCCACTTTCTTCAAATCCATTATGATCTGGGAGAAATAAAGGACCAAAGTTGCGCTATGAAACTGTTGTAGGTGCAGTTTTTCACAAGCATATTTTTACACCTGTTTTTCAAAGACTCATTCTGGGCGGTAGGAAAGATGTTTCAAAAAACCAAGAGAGGTTTGTGTTCAGCATGGATTGGTGCACGAAAGCCTCCTTCATTTTTTCAAGATACGTTGTTTGTGAGAAGTTATGAGCTCTGTCCCAAGACCTATTTTTCAGCCAGAACAGAAGCTTATATCTCATGTCATCTTCACCTACCATTATATCGGCAATGCAAGAAAAAGGAGGCGAGATACATCATAATGGTTAACAAACCTAAGAGCTGGGATTAAATTCATGAAGAAACAAATTGAAGACTTAAAGATACAGTTAAGCCAGCAGAAATAATCTCCATAAAGAAATCTCACTTCAAGTAAGATTATGTTTCAAAGTTTTGATAGTTTTGCTTGGTATGATCTTTATTTAAGAATCAAACATTCCCATTAAGTTTTTAAAGTTCTTGGAGCAGTTGAAAGAATGATTAAATAGTAAAGAGATCAAATAGCAAAATTTTGGGCTGCAACAGTGATTTTTGGAAAAACACTGCAGTTTCGTAGCGTGCTACGAAAGTGCTGAATATGAAGACTAACGCTTAGCAGTTTCGTAGCACGCTACGAAGCTGCTGAAGCATTATAATCCAATCTCAGTCAACCGGTTTTTTAAATACAAGCGGGAATTTTGAAAATGGAATATCTAAAAGGGATCATCTAAAGCTATCAACCTTCAACAAGGCCAAGACAGATGGAGGAAACATGTATTCGAATCCAAACTCTAAACTTTTTGTCATAAAGTGAACATATTTACTACAGTCCAAAATATATCAGACAGCATGGAAGAGCTTTTGCCTTCACACATAAAAGAGGTTGACAATACATCAAAGACGTGGCATTCTGATATATTTTGTATAATCAAAGATTAATGGCACAGTTCATTGGGTTCGAATATCTTTGAGGAAAACCAAAGGCAAATAAACAGGGCAGTTCCCTACTTTTCAGGGGAAATGGAGAAGATGTAACAGTAAGGGCTAGAAAAGAGCTTTAAACATCCATCAAGGCTAAAGCTGAAGGAAACCACTTGTCATAGAATGAATCTTGATTGTAATAAATGCTATGTTCAGCGTGATGTAGAATTAGAATCCTAATTTTTTTAGGTTTCTAGAGCTGTCAATTAGTAGTAAGTTGCTTTTAATAGTTAGTTTAATATGTCAATAGGTGTCATGATAAGGAGAATTAGAGTTCCCCTCATGCTTGAGGAGGAATCTCAGTTAGGTAGAAGAGCTTTATATATAGGAGAAAGAGAAATGTAATACATAGGTTGGAAGTTTATGTAAAAAAGCTCTGTTGACAAGCTTATGTAAAGACTCTGTTTATTTTGATAATATAGTGAATGGTTTCCGCTGCTCAAGAATCATAGTGACTTCAATGTATGGATTCCTCTTGTTGTCTTTCATGTTGTTTACAGTTTGATGGGTACTTGATTACTTAGAAATAACATGTTGTGTTCTAATTTCCTTCATGTACTCATATACTGTCCCTTTGTGTCTGTTGTACTTTATGTATATTGAAGTCTGAATGCCTTGATTTCATTGCAAAGCCAATTCATTGTTAATATTGAGTAACATATGACTCCATGAGCCCAATGGATGCTTGTTAATTTAGATTTTACCAGCCTCATTCCTATTTGTCTCATAGAAGAGGTAGCCATCTCAATCACAATTGCAAATCTTAAACCCTTTGAGAGAGCCCTCTCAGGCTAAGGAGGCTAAGCCTTAGCTAAAAGATTGGTCTGAAACAGTTACTTGAAGTCTTCCTGGTCTGCAGCCTTCCAGGGCTTGATTTTGAGATAACATTTTGGTGCATCTTCCGGGAGTCTGAAGATTAATCATTCCTGAAATCAAGAAGCTAAACTTCTGAAGGTAGCAGGATCTCAGAAGATTTTTTGAGGCTGCAATCTACCTTGGCAACTCCATTGTTGAAGAATTTGAAATTCATAGATTCATGGTGATTCCACTGGAGTTATGAAGGACCCAGATGCTACCATTCTTATTTCAAGGTATGCATGCATAAATTTTTCAAGAATTCATGGTTTTGCAAATCATTTTCCCAAGGATGCATATTTTCTAAGGAATGGTCCAAAATTCAACGGAGAAGATTTGAGTTTAACTTTGAAGCATATATCATATTTCTGTGATTTTATCGAGTTCTTAGAGTTAAACATGAGGATGTTTGCATTATGTTGTTCTATGATTCATTTCAAGGGAAATGTAAATGGTGGATTGAAAGTTTTCTTTCCAAATCCATTAAGTCATTTGAAGACTTTTGGTTTATGTTTTTGGAGGAATGGATAGATAGATCAGAGGTTGTGGCAAAATTTCCTTCAATTCAAGGTTTCAAACAATGGAATGATGATCATATTAATGGAGAAAGAGATGAAAATTTTTCTTTGTCCTTATCTTCTTATTTAAAATCATTTCAGTGCAAGACAGAAGATAAGATGAAATTTTTGGATGAAGTTGCTAAGGATATTGAGAGAGACATTGAAGGTTTAAAGGGTCAAATACAGTCATATAGTCTTCATAATCATGATCATTATTTTCAGAAATTTTCTATGGCAGAACACAAGGAGAGAGTGTTGCTTCCTTTCTCTTTCACGATTGAGGAAGAGTACATTGTTGTTGAAGATCAGTTTGCACAACCAGAAAGTTACAAGAATCATCAAGCTGATCATGTATTCTAGGATCCTATAGCTAAATACATGGAAGAGTTTTACTCTCCAGTGTTTCAGTTTTTCTATGAAGATCATAGGCAATTTCAGTCGCAGTGGTCATCAGACTATCATAGTGGCTCTGAACTCCAATGCAATCAAAGAAATCAAACATCAGATAAGACAAATGATTGGCTACATTGCAAATTTCACATTGATTGAGCTGAAAGAAGTTTGAAATTGATAGGGTAGGTAGGTAGGAAAATGCAAATAAGCTCAAGGTTGACTGAGCATTTTTTTTAGTAGATGTAGAGTTCTTTCTCCTACAGTGATCATCAAGCTTAAGCCCGAGGTGAAGGCCCAAGAAGCTTGAAGGGGATGTTTGTCAAGCAAATCCATGTTTGTTATAAAGAGGACAAAGCACTAGACCTGCATGTTCTTAGTGTACCACAGGGGCACACTATCCCAAGTGGAGCCACCTGTTATCACTTAAGAATTCTAATGCCAAAATTTCTCTCATTAGTTTGATTGTAAAGGGCGGTGCTATTCTAAGTTTGATTTTTGTTTTCCTTAGAGTCTGAGTCTTAGGAGTCTTGAGTCAACTATGCATTCTCATTCATCACTGGTCATTCTCTTTCATCACCTGTCTCATAGCCATGTGTCAGTTTTGTTCAAAAGTTACTATGTGCCACAAAGCCCTTTTAGGTTATTTCGTTGCGCATGTAGTCATTTTGAAGTGTTTTCGCAGCGCATAAATCATTTTAGGAAATCGAGAAAGAGTACCTGCTGCATGTCCCTTTTCCCCTTTTTGTACCATCCCTGAGGACTCTTGTCAATGATGGAATGATATCCTCTGCTAAAACCTACTCAGCAATTTGGGCATCTAATAGAAGATTAGCCAATGCAATGATTGCCATTTCTACGTCATATGCCTGTTGATGATGTTCTTATTGAATGTCTTCATCATTGTGGTACAGTTGTTGCTTTGGTAATTTTTTTGGCTTCTACTGATCTAGACAATTTAACATCATCAGAGTGAAACAAGGTGGAGGTCCTCAACATGGGCAGTCCTTGCTGAATTGCCTAACAACTTGAAACCATTAGTGAAGAGCTTGGCCATTGGACTCCCACCAGTTCAAGAAAAGGAAATTGAAGTTCTTTGGAGAGAGTTCCCAGACCAATCTTAGTTCTTGGAGATTTGGTGATAGAAATGCCAAGATGTATTGTTGCTCTGGCAAACCGAGTCATATATTCTTCTAGCTTAGAAGTGAAAGTTGGAGGAACCGCTCTTCTTATTTGTGCTACCAAGGAACACAAGAAAATAGTGTTGGATACTCTTAATGAATCTGAGCACAGCTTATTCACTCTCTTGTGTGCATGATGAAGCATGCTATGAAAATGAAGGATTTGACAAACGATAAATTTGAAGAAGAATGAAACTCTAAAAAGGAGGAACTTTGTCTCCTTGTTTTTACTAGTCAACTTCTAGAAGAGTTTCTGAGCAGTTGAAAACTCATCTCTGAAAAGTGAAAGAGTTTTTCATTCCTAAGATACTGAAGACAAAAACCTTTTCCACTTTCTTCAAATCCATTATGATCTGGGAGAAATTAAGGACCAAAGTTGCGCTACGAAACTGTTGTAGGTGCAGTTTTTCACAAGCATATTTTTACACCTGTTTTTCAAAGACTCATTATGGGCGGTAGGAAAGATGTTTCAAAAACCCAAGAGAGGTTTTTGTTCATCATGGATTGATTCAAAAAAGCCTCCTTCAGTTTTTCCAAATACGTTTTTTGTGAGAAGTTATGAGCTCTATCCCAAGACCTATTTTTCAGCCAGAACAAAAGCTTATATCTCATGTCATCTTCACTTACCATTATATCAGCAATGCAAGAAAAAGGAGGTGAGATACATCAGAATGGTTAAAAAACCTGAGAGCTGGGATCAAAGTCATGAAGAAACAAATTGAAGACTTAAAGATACAGTTAAGCCAGCAGAAAGAATCTCCATAAAGAAATCTCACTTCAAGTAAGATTATGTTTCAAAGTTTTTATAGTTTTGGTTCGTATGATATTTATTTAAGAATCAAACATTCCCATTAAGTTTTGAAAGATCTTGGAGCAGATGAAAGAATGATTAAATAGTAAAGAGATCAAATAGCAAAATTTTGGGCTGCAACAGTGATTTTTAGAAAAACACAACAATTTCGTAGCGCACTACGAAACTACTGAAGATGAAGACTAACGCTCAGCAGTTTCGTAGCGCGCTATGAAGTTGTTGAAGCTTTATAATCAAATCTCAGTCAACCGGTTTTTGAAATACAAGCGGGAATTTTTAAAATGGAATATCTATAAGGGATCATCTAAATCTATCAAACTTCAACAAGGCCAAGATAGGTGGAGGAAACATGTATTTGAATCCAAACTCTAAACTTTTTGTCATAAAGTGAACATATTTACTACAGTCCAAAATATGTCAGACAGCATGGAAGAGCTTTTTCCTTCACACATAAAAGAGGTTGACAATACATCAAAGACGTGGCATTATGATATATTTTGTATAATAAAAGATGAAGGGCACGGTTCATTGGATTCGAATATCTTTGAGGAAAACCAAAGGCAAATAAACAGGGTAGTTCCCTACTTTTCAGGGGAAATGGAGAAGATGTAACAATAAGGGCCAGTAAAGAGCTTTAAACATCCGTCAAGGCTAAAGCTGAAGGAAACCACTTGTCAGAGAATGAATCTTGATTGTAATAAATGCTATGTTCAGCGTGATGTAGAATTAGAATCCTAATTGTTTTAGGTTTCTAGAGCTGTCAATTAGTAGTAAGTTGCTTTTAATAGTTAGTTTAATATTTCAATATGTGTCATGATAAGGAGAATTCGAGTTCCCCTCATGCTTGAGGAGGAATCTCAGTTAGGTAGAAGAGCTTTATATATAGGAGAAAGAGCAATGTAATACAGAGGTTGGAAGTTTATGTAAAAAAGCTCTGTTGACAAGCTTATGTAAAGACTCTGTTTATTTTGATAATATAGTGAATGGTTTCAGCTGCTCAAGAATCATAGTGACTTCAATGTATGAATTCCTCTTGTTTTCTTTCATGTTGTTTACAGTTTGATGGGTACTTGATTACTTAGAAATCACATGCTGTGTTCTAATTTCCTTCATGTACTCATATATTGTCCCTTTGTGTCTGCTGTACTTTATGTATATTGAAGTCTGAATGCCTTGATTTCATTGCAAAGCCAATTCACTGTTAATGCTGAGTAACATATGACTCCATGAGCCCAATGGATGCTTGTTAATTTAGATTTTACCAGCCTCATTCCTATTTGTTTCATACAAGAGTTAGCCATCTCAATCACAATTGCAAATCTTAAACCCTTTGAGAGAGCCCTCTCAGTCTAAGGAGGCTAAGCCTTAGCTAAAAGATTGGTCTGAAACAGTTACTTGAAGTCTTCCTAGTCTACAGCCTTCCAGGGCCTGATTTTGAGATAACAGGTCCTAAGAGGTCTTAGGTGGCCTTCTGGAGGATTTTCCCACACTCGACCTTCAAAATAAATCCTACAGAAAAAACTACAGGAGGACACAAGAAAACTACAGGAGGAAAACAAGGAAACTACAGGAGGCCTACAAGAGGAGGTTGAGAGAAATTTTCACTATTTTGAGGGTGTGAGAGTGGGTGGAAAAGGTGAATGAAGGTTGGAGTGAGTTGTTAGGGTGCCTAAGGTCTACCATGAATCACCAAGAGAGAGAAAGATGATTGGGTTTGCTCAAGGAGAGAGGAAGAAGTTCTATGAAAAATGAAGGAAACTAGGGAAAAATTGAAGTGAGGTTTGGGAGACCTATAGGGAATGGATCAGATGGAGGGTGTGATTGCTAGTAATCTGGCCTACTACTAGAAGAGATCTACAGCATAGAAACTGATAGTCAACCAAGAAAATCAAGCAACCAATGTAATGAGTGCATCCTAGGAAAAACAGAGTTTTGCATTAAAATGGCCTAAACTATGATGTATAGAAGGAAATGTTGGGAAATGTTGTAAGAAAGGAAAGCATGCAAAATGACTATTGAAAATCAGATATTGAACATGATAAAGGATATCTAAAGCAAAGCAAAACTAGACTATCAACCTACTAGAGAGATGCAAACACTAGAAGTCCTAGGAATGAGGAAAATCTGTGTTTTTGGGGCAACAAGAGAGTCTTTGCCTCAAATCATGGTCCCAAATGGAGGAAGAGATGCCAAGGCACTATTGCTAGCCTTTTGAATCTTCTATAAGCACTTCTTAACCTGCTACAGAAAGCACAAATGGAAGCAAGCTACTAAATCATCAAAAGAAACCTATTCTTAACCATAAGAGAAATACATCTAACAACAAACTAATCTACAAACTGAAGTAA
>APFE031655955.1:66455-83655 GCA_000404065.3 Pinus taeda
CTGAAGTAAAGCATACAAATACAAGTAAAGAGAAGCTTGGCTGCTTGGATTGGGCCCTAACCCAAGAGCTTCAGCCCTCTAAGGTAACTCAGTGCTAGCTCAAAAATGATTCCATCTTCATTATCAAAAAATAGCAAGATTACATAAAATTGTTATAAAATAGTAAGCTCAAAATTTGAGCATAGTTTACACAAGCAAAAAAAAGTTGACCCTAGTGAGGCCCTAGGCCTATCTACTTATACATCTGAAGCTACCAACAAATTCCTTAAAATTAGGGAGGCTTGCCTCCCAAAACTTGAGATAACTATCAATCATTTCCACTTCCTCGATTGCCTTCTAGTGCATGATTTGGCTGCTTGTACTCCAAGTTGAATGAAGGTGAATTCGAAGTGAGGAGCAATAAATGAGGGGGATTCCCTCCTATAAGTACTCTCATCTGTCTACTTCAAGTTATTGTTCCAGTTTGACCACTAGATCCTTGACTTTGACCTCAAAATCCATCAATAATCTGCATTAAATATATGTTAGACCACATGGCATAATAACTAACTCAACTCACCTTATAAGCATAAATATAATCAGAAAATCATACAATAAGCTAAGAGAATGGTTGATTTGACTAGGTTAGGAGGTAAAATGAGCCCATATGATTACCCATTTATGAGGCTCATCATCACCCCCCTACTAAAGGTGTTGCTCATCCTCTAAGCAACCTAGTCAATCTCTTGGTCTTTCATGGCCCTGGTGACCTCCCTAGCATTCCAAGCTCCTGATGTGGTCTGCTCATGTTCTCCATAAAATCCTTCCTTTATGTCTATGTCCTTCCACTGCTCCTTCTCTTCTTCTTCTCTTCTGCCTTCAAGCATGCCTAATATGAGTGGAGGACTCAATTTGAGGCCAATCCAGTTGACCTTCAGCCTTTGCATGGAGCGCTTGTACATTGGCACTCTTTTCAATGCCTCCTTTAGCCTCATGAGGGAATGCTATCCTTAGATCCGCAAGTTGTGGGGTAGGGTGTTCCATCTTCTCATGCATGCATGCACACAATCATCCCCAAGTAGCCTAAACATATCTTCAAAGTGTGTAATGGCTTGTTCCTGATTGGCTAGATATTTAGTGGCAATCTGAGGGTCATTGGCAAGAAGGTTGTGTCTGTTGATGAGTGCCATAGGATCTGATGGCTCAACTCTTATCATCAATGGTTCATTTTGCCCTTTTATTAACAGTCTTTTCATTTCTGCTGCCCTCAATTCTTCATGGTTCATCCATGACGCCATGGCCATTAATTGCAGATCCCCTAGCTTGGCATTGGGGTCCCACACATTCAGGTCTGTGAGGGCCATGTTGTGTAGATAGAACTCTGCCATATTTGCTTTGTCCTCAGAGGTGCTTTGGTCACACAAATCCATGAATTACCTATAGTCTTGGTAGGGCATTATGCCTCTTTGTACCAAAGTTTTTATTTGGAATTGAAGCCATTGATCCTTCAGATAGAGGCCATAAGATTTGGCTAGTGTTCTGCATTGTAATGCTTCTATGGATAAGCTGGACATGTATGCCAAATGAGTCTCTTTCTCCTGCTGCTGCCTCCTTAGTAATTCATTCTCATTCTCAAGGTGGATTCTTGTAATGGATTCTCTGTCTCTAAGAGCACTCAATTCCCTGCCCATTTCCATGACTTTGTCTTTAATGTGGCCAATATCCTCAACTCCTTTGGACTTGGCTATCTACATCCACCTATGCGTTCTCACTCTCTCTTTTTCCAATTCGAAAAACAGTGGAATTGCAAATTTCTGTGGAATTATCTTGCCTCCCTCAAGTATCCTATAATAGGTGTCAACATTAGGTTGGGGGTTAGTTTCTTGTAGCTCTTGTGCTTCCTCTTTCACCTTTGGTTGTCCTCCTCTCTTTTCCTCAAGTTTTTGTGTCTCCTGTAGTTTGGACAGTGTTTCTTATAGGTGTTTTAGCCTCCTGTAGGTCTGGTTTGGGGTCCTGTAGAATTTCCTTTCCCTTCCATGTCGAAGATCTTGTAGTCCTCCTTTCATAGGTTATGGGTGTCTTTGAAGGAGATTCTTTCACCTTGGCAGATGGTGAATCTTCAATGTTAATGGGAGTCTTTCATGAGGATTGAGGTTTGCCTATTTTAATTCCAGTACTCTTCCTTGCCCTAAAATACATGGAGGTTTTTATTTTCCTCTTTTGCTTCTGCTTGACTGGTGTACTGAGGGCAGTGAGGGAAGTTGTTGCTTCTCTTTCCAAAGTTTCAGGGGAATCTTCTCTTTGCTCTACCCTCTCTGCCTCCTTTTCTCCCTCTTCTGTCTCTTTTTCCTCCTCATGCTTTGTCTCTTTTTCTACCTCTTGTTCTATCTCTTCAACTCTCCCCTCCTCTATTTCTTTTCTTTGCTCATTCCTCTCTTGCTCTGCTATGTCACCACTAGCTTCATCTTCTCCTCCTTGTTGTTCTCCCTCCTCACTGACAGCGGGACTGACATCATAGGTTAATGCCTTAATGTCATCCTCAGTTGTCATATTTCTAAAAACTTCCCATTCTATAGGGATTGTAAGGGTATGGAGGACTTCTTCTATTAGGATCTTGATTAGGCCATGGTGAGCTAGCTACTGTGAATTTCCTTATTGTGCCTTGGTGCTAGAGTCAATGAGGGATTGAAGGAGAAAGAAAGGGATACTGAGCTTTTGATGTGCTGGGGTATCCATGCCATATCTCAATTCTTAGAGGATTCTGAAATGATATCCATAAACAATGTTGTGCCTCCCCTCACAAGAAATGTATTTGATCACTTGGTAGCTAAACTCATCCCAGGGATATGGTACACTAGCCCTCCTAATTCCATTTTTGTGTTCAACAAGGGTTTCATTATCTTGGAAAAATTTCCTCTTGGCAGCGTGGCCAATTATTTTCTCATCTTTACTCCAAGGCAGCCCAAGAGGAAGGGTAGTGACCCTACTGATGAATTTAGGGGTTATTTCAATGGAGAGGCCTCTAATGGTTACAGTAGCATGATTTCTTGTGTGAGGGACCAGAGAGAGAGCAAATTCATGGGAAATTTCATCATCAAACCCTCTAAACTTCTCAAAGAAATTCATCCAGTTTGCCCTTGTAAATATTTCCACCACTTAAGGATGTGCATGGAGTCTAGTGGAGTTAGTGGGCTCTTTTCTCTTGAACCCCCTGTCATACTACCTATACTTCTTTTGAAAAACCAAATATGGAGGTGGAGAAAAAGAATTTTGAGTGAAATAGAAAAATAGAGGGGACTGTGTTTTTTTTTTTTTTTAACAATATTTTTAATGTATTTCTACCCTCTTAAAGACTCATTTTATCTTCAATTTGAGACAAACTCTGTCAAATTTTGATATTCAACAAAGGGCATTCATGAACCCTACCTATTTATACTGAAATTCGTGCCAAAAATAATGTTTCCTCCCTTCAAAATGACTCACTTCCCCTCCTGTAGAAGCCCGTTGTCCCTCCTGTAGATTTCCTATAGGTGCTCCTATAGAAAACCTGTAGGCCTCCTGTAGAATATGCCGAGAGAAAAAATATGGAGGAAATCGATGGAGGATAGTGGATATGAGGCTGTGGGGGCATAAGAAGACTGTTGTGTGGCTGAGTTACGAGGAGAAACTGAAGAAAAGGTGGTGATAATGCGTGGGGAGGAGTGCTCATTACCTTTTATGGTTGTTTTCGGTTATGAGTACTAACCTGGCAAGGTGTACATTACCCAGATTAGGACCGTTGGTCCCAACCTACTTGGTCATCATGACCCCCCTTGTAATCATCCCCTCAATACTACATTGGAGTTAACTCACCCTCTAACTACCTTTCCTTTGCGTCTTTTGCTTGAGTTGACCATGTGCACATGTGGGTGATATCTCGGTAAAGTGGAGTCAACTAAATGAAGGTGGCCAAGTTAACTGGCCACCTTTCCCTCTTTCAATTTCAACCATCTTGTTTCCTTCGTATCATTCATAATTACATAAATGCAGATAGAGGAGTGACTTAGCTACTAAACTGTAATCCAAGTGTATTTGTTGCCATCAACTCCGAGGTGTTGTGGCTTTCTCTGCTGCATACCTTCATTTTTCCTCATGCATGCTATCTCTGCTTGCTGATGTATTGTTGTGTGTTTTTGCAAGTTCTTCTTTTGTTGGAGCTGAGCTACATGTGCCTTTTCAACCTTCAGATGTGTTGTCCCTTACTACTGGTGCTGGACTTCTATGGGATCAGTGGCTACAGGAATTCCTATAGGAGGTACTGTAGCTACTTCTCCCCTTGAAACTTCAGCTATTTCCCTATGCTTGGAGCTCGATAATGATGCCAGAGGTGGAGATAAATGATGGAGGGATAGTAGGTAAGCTTCAGGTAAAGTTAATGGTGTCTTTTCCTCCTTTTATTTTTTTTATTTTTTTTTCAAAACTAAAAAATTGTTTTTCTATGTATTTCCTTGCAAAGGAAAATAATAATAATGATGCTTGGAGTGTGATGCAGGCTTGGAAATGATGGCAAGGAAATTTGAAGATGGTAAGAGGGATTATAGGTTCCTCATGAAGCTTTTCTTGCCCCTCAAATTGCCTCCTGTAGACACTTTTGGCTCTCTGTAATTCCTACAGGAGCCTCCTGTAGAAAACACAGTTTTGGAAGAAGAGGTACAATGGGGTGAAAGAGATGCCAAAAATGATGGAGGAAGGTGTGGAAAAGATTATATGGATGCTAGTATGGATGTCAGGTCCCCTTGGCACCTTCTTCTGGTCCCTGTAGTCCTCCTGCAAACCTGCAATGCAATAAAAATTCATTTTTTTCTCTTTTTTTTTTTTTAAAACAACTAGGGCACCTCAGAGAGGTTTTCACCTTAATTTCCTGCCCTAGGTGCCTGCAAGGGAGGTTTTAACCTAGGGATCTTATTCTTTTCTTTTCTTTTTTGACATCACTGGGCCACATCAAAAGAGATTTTCAACCCAATGATGGGACTCAAGTGCCTCATGGAGGTTTTCACTTGAGTCCTTATTTTTTATCTTTTTCTTCAGTGAGTGGGTGAAGTGGAAGCTAAGACATGCTCCACTACCATCACTATTTTATTCAAATCTTCAATAAACTCTTGTTAGAGAGGGGTTTCTTGTAGACTTTCAACCGATGTCCATTGACAAGCATGGGGATGGCTTCATCATCAATGGTTATAATCAGAATTGAACCATTGTCATTGTATTTCTCCACAATGTAGGGTCCCATCCATCTTGTCCTCAACTTTCCTTTGAAATCCTTGTATCTTGAATCATAGAGTAGTGCCCAATCTCCCTCTATTCTCTCTCCGTTTCCCCTAGCATTTATGTTTTCAGTCATTGGCTCCAAAGGAATGTTTTCTTCTTCTTCTTCCCCTATAGGTTCTTCAAATATGTTTGGATGTTCACCTAAGGGTTCTTCTTGATTGCAGCCATCGAAGAAGAGAGAAGGTTGGCTGTGTGAAGCAGTGGCGGTGTTGGGAAAAAATTTTCCTAAGTTATCTCTACTCCTACGAGGCATGAAAGGAAATATTTTTGGTTGGTTTTTTGTTTCTTTTTCCCCACACTAAAATTACCTGCAAAAACTGAAATTGTGATTAAACAAAATAAATTGCAACTAGATGAAATGAACTTGTTGAATGGGAATTTGTAGAATTGAAAAGGAAAGCAAGGAAATGCAAAAATGAAAGAAAAGAAATGACTAGTCTAGTTTTGCCGAAATAAACTATTAGCGGAATGTTGCAATAGGAAATAGAAGAAAGAAGTAATCACATAATACTCTGATGTTTCCCTAGCAACAACGCCAAAAAGTGGTGAGTGCCAGTATTGCAGCAAGAATACTGCAACTCCTGGGCTACCAACTTTACTTTTATCAACCCGGTAGTTCGTAACGAACTTGGAAGCGTCGGTGCTATATGCATAAGTACTAGTTCTCACTACATGTTGTCACTCGGTCAGCTGGCGTGAGATCACTAGGAGCTCAAGCCAACTTCTATAGATTTCAGAAGAAGCTCTATGTGTGATGAAATGAAAGAAATATTACTCTATAGATGTTATTCCAACTGCATAAAGGAGAAAGACTGTAATAAAGCAAAACCTAGTAAACCCTAATTAACAAGCTAATTCTACTTTTGCCAAAAACACTTACGAAAACCATGAAATAAATGCCATTACCTATTCAAGGAAGTAAACAACATCTAACCATGCTATTTCTGGAATTAAATAAGCAAAAAACATATTTTTGGATTTTTATGTGTTTTTATGTGTACTTAACATGCATCTAATTTATTGTGTGTGAGTGTGGCAGCGAACAGGTGGCGTTAGAGGGTGGTTTTGGAGCTTGGGAGGATGTAGGATGGTGTGGATAGGTCCTAGGAGGTCTTAGGTTGCCTTATGGAAGCTTTTCCCACACTCAGCCTTCAAAAGAAAGCCTATAGGAAAAACTACACGAGGACACAAGAAAACTACATGAGGAAAAGTGGGAAACTACAAGAGGCCTACAGGAGGAGGTCGAGAGCAATTTTTGTTGTTTTGAGGGTGTGAGAGTGGGTGGAAAAGGTGGATGAAGGTTGGAATGAGGTGTTAGGTCACCTAAGGTCTACCATGAATCACCAGGAGAGAGAAAGATGATTGGGTTTGCTCAAGGAGAAAGGAATAAGTTCTATGAAAAATGAAAGAAACTAGGGCAAAATTGAGGTGAGCTTTGGGAGACCTATAGGGCATGGATCAGATGGAGGGTGTGATTGCTGGTAAGTTGGCCTACTTCTAGAAGATATTTATCAAGCAACCAATGAAATGAGTGCATCCTAGGAAAAACATATTTTTGCATTAAAATGGCCTAAACTATGATGTATAGAAGGAAATGCTAGGAAATGTTGTAAGAAAGGAAAGTATGCAAAAGGACTATTGCAAATTAGGAAGTGAACATGATAAAGAAGATCTAAAGCAAAGCAAAACTGGACTATCAACCTACTAGAGAGATGCAATCACTAGAAGTCATAGGAATGAGGAAAATCTGTGTTTTTGGGGCAACAAGAGAGTCTTTGCATCAAATCATGGTCCTAGAGGGAGGAAGAGAGGCCAAGGAACTGTTGCTAGCCTTTCGAATCTTCTATGATCACTGCTTAACCTGCTATAGAAAACACAAATGAAAGCAAGCTACTAAATCATCAAAAGCAACCTATTCTTAACCATAAGAGAAATACATCTAACAGCAAATTAATCTACAAACTGAAGTAAAGCATACAAATACAAGTAAAGAGAAGCTTGGCTGCTTGGATTGGGCCCTAACCGAAGAGCTTCAGCCCTCTGAGGTAACTCAGTGCTAGCTCAAAAAGCATTCCATCTTCATTATCGAAAAATAGCAAGATTACATAAAATTGTCATAAAATAGTAAGCTCGAAATTTGAGTAGAGTTTACACAAGCAAAAAAAAGTCGACACTAGTGAGGCCCTAGGCCTCTCTACTTATACATCTGAAGCTACCAAAACTTCCTTAAAATTAGGGAGCCTTGGCTCTCAAAACTCGAGATAACTATCAATCATCTTCCACTTGTTCAGCTTCCTTCTAATGCATGATTTGGCTGCTTGTACTCCAAGCTAAATGAAGGGGAATTCGAAGTGAGGAGAAATAAATGAGGGGGATTCCCTCCTATAAGTCCTCTCCTCTATTTACTTTGAGTTATTGTTGTAGTTTTACCACTAGATCCTTTACTTTGACCTCGAAATCCATCAATAATCTGCATTAAATACATGTTAGACCACATGGCATAATAACTAACTCAACTCACCCTATAAGCATAAATATAATCAGAAAATCATACAATAAGCTAAGATAATGGTTGATTTGACTAGGTTAGGAGGTAAAATGAGCCCATATAATTACCCATTTATGAGGCTCATCATCATGCCACACCCTTATGGAATTTTTTCCACCAATTCATCTCGTGCTAACTTACATGGAAACCCCAAGTCTTGGTTTTTTGCCACTCGGTTGGGCATGGTATTTCCCATGCCTCATAGTTATTGGCCACCTTCTTGGTTTTGTCAAAGCCTTGGCCCACAACTCAACTTTGAACTAATCCTCCCTAATGTCACATTATTTGTGATATGAACGTCACAAATGGTGTGATGGGGATGTCTCCCTTAGTGTGCCCCTTGGTTAAAGGCATGACCAACACTAGGCCCTAACATCCTCAAACACTCAAAATTATTGTCGTCCAGGAAATAATCTAGCCTCAACCACACAGTCATCTCCCATTAGATATCGACATCAAGATGCATAGCTTCTCTTGATGTTGTCTCTGACTGCACCACTGGACATATGCCTTAACTTACATCTGGTCTCTACTCATTTGGGCTCTGATCATCCAAGCTCTTCACATCAATTTTTTTATAGTGGTACCACCCTACGAACTATTATATCCTTTGTTCATTTTCAATAGAAAGGCACCTACTTAACTACTTTCTTTCGAATTGGATCACTAATCCTACGTATTCTCACATTTTATAATTTCCTTCAACACTTAGCTTGCACATTGAACTCCCCCATCTTGTAGGTTGGCCAGTTAGCTAATTAGAACATCTCTCCCACTTAATGAAAATGTACTTCCTCCTATAAAATTAGTCCTCTTCCTTTATTTTTCTCATTAGCATGTCTCAATACTTCTATTGATATCGGTTTGATGCCTTCACTAGGAAATATAACTGCAATGTCTCCTCCTCTTGCTACTTAGGAGGAGGTGTCGTGTGTGTTTTCTTTCCTTTTTAGTGAGAAGGGGTTTGAAACACTCATTCAAGGCTTCAAAATATCACCATATTAAAACAACAATCTTCATCGAGTTAATATTTGACTATATCAACTTCTATGTCAGTGCATCCCACGCTCTTCAATATTCCTAGTGTCAATTTAACATCATATATGCCCATGGCATACTTGCAATATTCTACAATAGTAGTAGTATCCTTCCTTCCTCTTCATTTCTTTCTTTGTTCCTCCAACCCATGGGTTTTCTCTCCTTTTGTTTCTTATCTTTTGTGTTTTATATGGCACAAATCTAAGAAGCACTCTTACTTCTTCCTTTATGCCCCAAATTTTCATAAATGTTTATTTTCTTTGCCACTACTATTGGACTCTCTTGATTAGGTTGGTGGTGTTGACCTTCTTCCTCCTGAGTTACCAAAGCATATAAGCCATCATTGCATACCTTTATGGCTATCATCCTTGGCTAGTATCCCAATTTTCTCTTCCTTGTTAGTGGAACATGGATTGTTGTTTCTCCTCCTAGAAACACAAATTCTCCTCTAGAAATTATAGGTGTTGCCTTAATTGCCTCCAAGAATTTGTCTTAATAACGTAGCATAGTCAGATAATGGAGTTATCCTCAAGTCCATCCTTCCATACCAAAGATGTCTCTCTAACCAGAACTACTTGAAGCACCTCTATTATTATTTTCCCGGTTGGATTAATTTCCTTGATTATACCTTGTCCATGATCTAAGGGGTGTCATATGAACTTGGCTACCTTCTCACTAAGAATATTATTGGTTTCTTATGAGCCCAAAACAACTACTCATTTTCTCCCCTTAAAAGTCATTTGAATGAATTGAAGGTCCAATCCACCCTTCATACTCCCATCACATTTCATGATTTCCATTGCTTTCTTTGATTGCTCTGCCAAAGTTACCTTCTCACTAATAGTTGTTGTTCCTACTCTTTTTTGGATCATGCCAATAGTTTGTATAACACAACTTAATTTCCTCTTAGGCTCCCTTAGGGTTTTCTCACTTGAGCATTATTCGTCCTTGACTTCTATAGTTTCCCTATCTTAAGTTCAGCTTGGTTTCCCTTAAGCTCCTTCATATGGTCAAAACTTGGCTCACCTTCATATGTTGAGGTTGCTTTCTCTTTCTCTTGAGGTCCCTCTTTGGCTTAGATTATTCCTGGATCCTTGCAAGCCTCCTCCTCTTTTGGCAAGACTCCACAAGATGTTATTTTGAACAATGAGTACATTTCACTTCCTTTTGCATTGTAGTGTGCACCTTCATCCATTTTTTCCATTTTTTGTTGGAAGTCTTCGATGTCAAATGCTAACTCCCTTAACTTTTCCATCGACTTGGACCATCTATTGGTAATGTTATAGATGTTCCTCAAACATCAATATGCTTCCCTCTCCCAAGATGATTCCTTATAGGCCATTTTGTTAATTGGAATCCCTAAGCGGCTGGCCATCTCAACCAGCACAAATTCCTTTTATGCCATAACCCAATAGCCTAAAACCCTTTTTACCACTTAGAAATGGATTACATAATCCCTTTCCCAAATAAGTTGCAAGATAGAAAGGTGACTTGAACCTGCAATATTCCACTAACTTCAGCTTTTTCTTTTATGTAACTGAAAACCTCCTTCACACCTATATAAATCTCTGCAAGGACCTCCTACTATGCTTATATTGTGGTATCTCTGATATTGCACCTTCGTGTGGTGAAGAATGGCATTGTTTTTTATTGTTCAACTTCCACTTGTATGGGGTGTGAGTATCTACTCAAGTACCACCTATCATGATCCTAGGGACTCCACACAGTTACAATGCACTTTGATGGTCGCATCATGACCCCTCAAGCATGTAACACTAACATGTCTCACAATTGCATAGTGTAGTGTAGTGTTAATTCATCCATACTACACCCCACAATAAGATTACTTATATAATCTCTATATTATTGATCACTTAGAAAAATATTATGACCCTTAAATATAGTGCAAGTGAATATTATTATCACACTACTTCAGTTATAATTCATTTATTACAAACACATGTAAATAAAATGACATTAAAAATTTCACAAATTTACAATTTGTATAGAATGACCCTCTCATCTTCTATTATTAATCAATTCAAATGTTTTTAAATTTGGGTCTAAGACAATGGCATGACCCTTAACACAACAAACAAGCTGCAAAAACTTGCTTTTCCATAAAATTTTGTCACCTAGTCTAACTAACCTAATGGTTGTCTTCACCTTACCTGTAACACATTTTTGTTCTCTGCCTTGTCCCACCCCATTCACCTAACCCTAGCATAAACCTATCTAAGCCCTGCACTCTGTGTTCCATCTCAACTTCACCTCATCTTTGCCTTAATCACTCAAGGTTTCCCTATGCAACTTTGTTCCTTGTCTTTTCACTTCTCATATGACTTGTGAAATCTTTGAGTTCTTATTCCTCCACTCGTCTCAGCATTTATTTAGATATATATATATATGAATCGACCCTATCACAAGTGGAAGCATGTCTCTCCTTCTTAGTTGGGTTGCCTCTTTTTTTCAAAGGAAAAAAATGTTGGTTTTATATTAGATATAAAGTCGAGTACATTTATCCAAATACGCCAAGATGCCACCTTGCAAAATGGAGGGAAATATGTAGATGTGCTACTCAAAAGAAGAGTCCCCTTCCTCTTGTAAAAAAAAGTAGTTTTGTCTTTATGGTCCCACTTACACCATTTTTAACTTCATATTGCATAAATTTAACAAAAATCAAAACAGTCTAAAATGTTAATACAACAATAATTAAAACAACAGAGTATATGGTACTACTCCTCCCAGGTAGTACCATCCACTATATGGCTATATCAAAGGACACTCAGAGCTGAACGAAGTCCCTCTTTAGATAAACCATATTCCATTGTATTTGATTACCGGAACATATGTTGGAATGAAATGGACTGGAATGACATTTCTAATAGCTTTATATGATCCAAACAACAGCTTAGTTTAGGGGGCGTAAAATTGGTCTGGCCCTATATGCCGTCAATGAGAGCCATTGAGTCTTTATAAATGGATATGTGATCCAACTATAGCCTCTTTGTAAACTATAGTAAACCCTAGAGTGCCACGATATTTTCTCTAGTGTTTGAACCGGTGCCTCCATTCTAGTATAGTTTGTAACTGAGAATATACCCTGAGCCATGCCCCACAACCATAGTGATCTAGGTGGATATTGGTGGCCACCCGCATATTACGCTTACACCCCACCATTATTTCTTTCATGTTTTCAGTTTCCTTATTTGTAGCACAATTTACGATTTTTGGTAGTTTTTCGAGTCCCGAATTTCCGAAAACGTTTTGAGGCCCTAAACAACGTTTTTTTGGGAAAAATGCCTCTAACATTGGTAACAAACCATTGTTTTCCATTCAAAATTTGTAGTCTTTCGATGTAACTTTCTAACGAGGTATTGTGTGCATCAAACAGAGATCATATGCCAAATTTATGACCCCCAGAAGTTGATGTACCAATTTACCCAACGGGACCCATAGTTTGGCACTTCATCTCCTAGGGTTAGACTTTTGGATGTTTAGGGTTTTCCATTGTTTCTCAATACTAAATAGGCCTTTGAGCCTCATTGTAACACAGTTGAGAGGCATGTAGTTGCCACATCTCTTCTCAGAGATAAGCTACCATCGCTCGAGCTAGTCTTATTTCCATTATGTTTGTAAGCATATTTCAGTATTTGATATTAATGATATGAAGTGTTATTTCTACTACATCTCTGTATTTATGGTTATATCTGTAATTTGTTGCATTCATGTTTAAATATGGATTAGTGGTGTCAAAGCGGTCTTCTCTTTCTCTGTTTTTCTTTGCATGTCCCCAACGAGGTCGGGATATAAGGAGTTAGGGCTCGATCTGGTTGAACCTTTGCAAGATCAGCCTCACAAACCTCAACGATCACCCATGGGGGAAGAAAATAAAGATGAGGGAACAGGATATCATATCAAAATATCACTTGAGGAGGCCCTCAAGAAACAAAGGAATGCAATGATGGATAACTTTGCCCATATCTTTCAACGGTTTCCCACTGGCAGCGCATCCACATCCAACAACCACTCTGGAGATTCCACTCCTTTTAAGGTACAAGTAAACTTTGACTTTCCCATATTTGAGAGCCAAAGAGATGCAGATGTCATAGATAAATGGTTAAATTTGTTAGAAGGATATTTTTCTGTTCATGATTTTTCTAGACAAGAAAAGATTACTTTTTCTCTTCTCAAAGCCGCCCCCCACGTCAAGGACTAGTGGGAAACCTACTGTGAGGAGAAGGATGAAAGTATGACCTCACTGTATTCAACTGCACCCACTTGGAATTCATTCCAGGACACCATCAAGGTGCAGTACTACCCTGTTGGGAGCTATGAGGATAATACATAAAGTGGACCACGCTGTGGCAGGGAAGGTACCAAGATGTGTCAGAGTTTACCAATGTCTTTCATACCCTTTGCACAAAGTTGGGTATCAAGGATTCTGAGAAACATTTGGTACTCAAGTACCATGGCTGCCTACACAGGTACATCCAGGATTAGATCGAGTTCCTGAGCATCTCCTCACTCGGAACAGCATGCTGATACGTCGTCAAGATCGAGCAAAAGTTTAAACAGAGGAAGTGAGACTTTGGATCTGTAAATCCGAAGCAAGGGAAAGGTGCCCCGATATCACAAAAAATAGTACAAAACCAAGGTCGGGCAGCCCAGGACAACCCGTCAAAGCCACATGCAAAGAAAAACACCGCAAAGCTGAAGAAGGACACTGGAAAGTGGTGTGAGTACCATAAGATCTCCACTCATAACACAAGTGAGTGTCGAGCCAAGCAGTCACTAGTGGTCGAGATGAAGGCTTTGGAATCAGATGCATGTTCTAAGTCTGAGTTAGAACCTGACAAGGGGAATGACAAAGGGAAGAAGATTATTGATGTGGATCCCAACACCACCGTTGCCACCACGAAGATCCAGAAGGAGGAACCTGAAGATCCAGAGGAGAAGAAGCGCCTCTTACACTACCAGATGTGGGTAAAGGGTTCCATACAGCATCAAGCCCTTCACGGATGAGGTATTATGTGACGTTTCTCCCTTGATGTTTGTGATGTATTATTAGGCCAACCATACTTGTGGAAGCGACGTGTTGTGTATGAGTCAAGGCTTCGCGTTGTTATTGTTACCTTAGAAAATAAGTTATACAAGATACTAGAGGTAGCACCACCTACCACCATCTCTTTGGTTACTACAAAGAAATGTAGTAAGCTCATTTCCAAAACCGCGAAATTTGTTTTCCTGATGATACGCCCTCAAGGAAAGAAGAAGATAGTGGTCACGACCTCTAGAGAGGGCCCCTCCACATGAAAACAATAAACAGACAAGGTCGTGGAGGAGTACGAGGACATATTCACCTCCCCCACAGGGGTGCCTCCACACTGACATGTCAAGCACTCCATCAACCTGACCCCATGTGTGTTCTTGCTGAATGGACCAATCTATCGATGCTCCATTCTGGAGAACGACGAAATCAAGAGGCATATTTAGGAGTTGCTACAGAAAGGTCACATCTGACCCAGTTCATCGCCTTGTGGGAGCCCAATCGTGTTGGTACAAAAAAAGGATGGGACTTGGAGACTCTATATTGACTATCGGGCACTGAACAAGATCACTATCCAGAATAAGTACCCGATCCCACAGATTGATGACCTTTTGGACCAACTCAAGGGGGGAAATATTTCAACAAGATCGACTTGAAGTCCAGATATCCCCAGGTACCAAACGAACCCTCTGACGTGTGGTAGACTGCCTTCAAATCTGAGGCCCTTTTCGAATGGTTGGTTATACCTTTCGAGTTGATGAATGTGCCTACAACCTTCATGAGGCTAATGGATGGCATCTTGCGACCATTCACCACCTCATTTGTAGTGGTATAGTTGGATGACATCTTGGTCTTTAGTCAGAGTTTGGAAGATCACCTCCACCACATCTCACAGGTTCTCCAAACACTGCAGTAGCAAAATTTGTGTGCCAATTTGGAGAAATGCACTTTTGGCATGAACCAAGTTTAGTATCTGGGATACATTACTGATGAACAGGGGGTGCATGTGGACCCAACCAAGATCCAATTCATTCAGGATTGGCTAGCCCCAACCACTCTAACAGAGCTCCACAACTTTTTGGTTCTTGCCAATTTCTACCACAGGTTCATGTTGGGGTTCTCTCATATCACTTGGCCCTTGAGTCACGTCACCAAGGGAGGAGCGAAAGAAAAATTCTTTTGGTTTGAATCTCAACAGAAGGCATTCACAGAGTTGAAACATTGCCTCTACTCTGCACCAATTCTCACATTACCAGACTTGCAACAACCATTTGAGATCAAGACAGATGCCTCTAACTATACTATTGGGGCAGTCCTTACTCAACAGGGGCATCCAGTGGCATATCACAGTTAGACATTTTCAGACGCAGTATGAAAGTATCCCACTTATGACAAAGAAATGTATTACATAGTGCAGGCCCGCCGATAATGGAAGCATTACATTTTAGGGAAGGAAACGATCATCCACATAGACCACCAACCCCTACAGTTCATACATACACAAGGGAAGTTGCAGAATGACCACCATAAGAAGTGGTCGACATACCTACAACAGTTCCATTTGAATATCAAGTACAAGAAGAATAGCACCAATAATGTTGCAAACGGACTCAACCGACCACCGATCATGGCGTTAACCATCGTGCTCAACTCTTGTTGGCATGAGACTTTTGATTGGCCACTTCTCTACAAAAGCAACCTAGAATTCGGCCACACATACCAGACACTCTTAGAGGGTCAGCAAATTCCATATTTTCACCTCCAAGATGTGTTGTTATGCCACCTAGGACACCTTTGCGTTCCTTCAAGTGAGTGTGCCAATATTATTTGGGAAGCGCACTATAGCGAGGCTGCTAGGCATTTCAGGGTCGAGAAAATAGTGGCAGTATTGTAGAAGTATTTCTATTGGCCAAATCTTTGACAAGATGTTGGGAAGTATATCAGATCCTACACTTCTTGCACCATTACCAAACTAACCATCATGAAGAAAGGCCTCTATACTCCGCTACCTACCCCTAGTCGACCTTGGGAATCCATATCCATGGATTACTTGTCAAGCCTTCCTTCTACTAAGCATGGCAATGACTGTGTTTTTGTGGTTGTCGGCAGATTCTCGAAGATGGCCATTATGGCGACCTGCAAGAATATTATCACAGTAGAATCCACTTCTAAACTCTTCTTTGAACAAGTTTGGACACACTTTGGGATCCTACATTCTATCATCTCAAATCGAGACTACAGGTTCCTCAGTACATTTTGGTCCAGTCTCTGGTCAATGTTGGACACCAAGCTCACTAAGTCCACAACTTTCCATCCCCAAAATGATGGCGAGACAAAGGTCATCAACAGGATGATCCTACACATTTTGCATATGTACAACTCAAAGCATCCACATACATGGGATGAGAGCCTCCCTTATGTCTAGCACAACTATAACCAGGCTCTCCACAGCTCAACTGGCCACAACCCTTTTCAATTGGGCTTGGGATTCTAGCCACTGTGATCCATGTGGATATTGGTGGTCACCTGCCTATTCCACTTGGACCCCCAACACTGTCTCTTTCAATTTTATGGTTTCCTTAATTGTAGCACAGTTTACTATTTTTGGCAATTTTTTGGGTCCTGAACTTCCCGCGCTGTTTTGAGGCCATAAAAGGTGTTTTTAGGGAAAACGGAGAGACCGGAAATGTCCCCTAGCTTGTTGGTCTATTTTTGGCTTTCTCTTTGAGATATTTAAAACGAGGTATTATGATAGCCAAACAGTGAATAGTTAAGTATAACTTGGTCTAGTATAGAGTTAGGTAAAGTGTGTTTCTTTACTATGTACATTTGTAACTTACAATCTGACGGTCATGATATGTAGTGATCCGATGGTTCATTCTCTCCTCGATATTACCGACACTTGATCCGTGGCTTGACACCCGATTGGTCCATGAATTCTATTTAAAGCGCATGGAGGGTCATTTGTAGGTTAACCGTGCATGAGAGAAGCTTATGTAAATTTTCATTCTTTTATTAATAAATTGCCTGTAGTAGCCACGTTGGCGCAGGCCGTGGACTGGTTCCCTCTCTAAGGGTTTTAACCACGTCAAAATACTGGTGTATTGATCTGTGATCTGTTTGTGAGCGGTGTCCTTTTGGTGTTCTGTCTGAGGAACTTACCCTGTAAATTCCTACATGGTATTGGAGCTATTTGAGGGCTGCGTCTGTTGTTGATCCAAATCTGAAGCCGGTAGAACTGCATGCGACTTCCATCTCCTAGATCTGCTGTTTCTGAC